>JANJGK010003414.1:0-88548 GCA_039081455.1 Macrobrachium rosenbergii
CAAACAACCAGGATCAAATACAAATAACAATAAAGAGGTCGTAACAGACGTCAATTCTGGAGAAATGCTTCAAAAGAGGGGAATAGCAGATAATGTGTTAGAAAAGGGACATCTAAATGGAAGGATTATGAAGAATGCAGTGCCAGGTCTTGGAAGAACGGGAACTGCAAGTGTCTTCTTCATTGTATATACAATGAACAGCAGACCAAGAGAGTAAAATTAGAAGTGTGGGAAAGGTCACGCCACTTTCTAGAGGACAAACTAGTACAGGCAGTCAGTCCCCGGGTTATGACAGACTCGACTTGCAACGTTCCCAGCTTATGACGCTCTTTAAGTATATTCGTCAAAAATTATTTCCTGGGTTACGGTGCATGTTCCGGGGTTACGACGCCGATCCGACGGAAGAAATATGGTTCCCAAATGGCAGAATGGTCAAAATTTGGGTTTTTTTTTGATGAAAAATTCAATATAAATGCAGGATTAAACGTATGGTTTTCTTACAACTTGCAATGATATTTCGAGTTATGATGATTTTCAGCTTACGACGCGGCGTCGGAACGGAACCCCCACTATAAACCACAGACTGCCTGTAGTAGGAAAAGACGTCAATGATCACACAAGGAAGGCCAGAGTGTTGGTTTTCAAGATAGAAGAAGCAGTAGAGGATTTCAGCCAGAACCAACCATTCAAGTTGCTTACTGCATTGTTTAAGAAACAAAGAGTATAGTTGATAATATACAAGTGAAAAACATGATACACACAGGTTTTATTATGATGAGAAGTAAAGATATAAAAGGGAACTGCACTGAAAATGAAAGGAAGATGAAGACAGACAATAAAAAGAATAAGAACAGAGAAAAATGACATAGAAGGAGGAGTATAAGAAAAAAGAAATAGTTCTGGACAAAATCCTGGACTAGGAAATATGGAGAAATGAAGTGGACAAAAATATAAATAATAAAATGGAGAAAAGACATTTGCAAAGAGTGAAATAATGGAACTAAAAACCCTGTATTCTCATATTCTAACGAGAAGTGAAACTTCAACCACAGCCCGGTGGTGGCCTGCCCTATACAGTTGCCAGAAGCATGATTGTGGCCAAATTTAACCTTAAATAAAATAAAAACTGCTGAGGCTAGAGGGCTGCAATTTGGCATGTCTGATGATCGGAGGGTGGATGACCAACATGCCACTTTGCAGCCCTCTAGCCTCAGCAGTTTTCAAGATCTGAGGGCGGACAGGAAAAAGTGCAGACAGAATAAAGTGCGGACTGACAGACAAAGCCGGCACAACAGTTTTCTTTTCCAGAAAACTAGAACTAGTCAATGACAAATAACCAGGATAAATGAAGACTTGATAAAGGAGGGATATGGCCAGAATACTGGAAGGTTTGACGATATTCATTTACAAAGGAAAGTGGGACTTACTCCAGAATAAAATTCATAAGAGGGATAAACTCTAAATACCGGAGGAAGTGCTTCAGGAAAGACTCTGAAAAGTGGCTAATACTGGCAACTATCCATTTGACTCTATGTCAAAGAAACCAGTATTTATGACCGGGTACCCAACCACAGAAGCACCAAGCAAATGCTGTGGAGATGACACCACAAATTTTGTGGTTCCTGGAAAGGCACTTCAAAAGTACCACAATATAGGGAGAGGGTACATAAAGAGACCATTCGATATAGGTGATGTTAGTGTACCATAAAACTTAAATCTGAAAGTTACAGCAGGTACTGAAAGCAATTGAAAGGTTCACTAAGCATCCACTGAGACTCAAGACTGGGTACCTCGTTGTTTACCACAATAACAAGAGAGAAAAAGAGAAAAACGACAAAGAATTGCCATAAGCAAATTTCTCGGGAACTGCTTGAAAAATTCAGTCTGAACAGAACCCAATTTCTGGTGACTGGAAGGAAAAAAGGCTTTTGTATTTAACCAGTCAGCTAAACTAAAGAATCACTGGTTTGGTTTTATACAAGCAATTCAGATCAAATCATTCCATCTGATATAGATTTGTAAGAGCTTTATCACTACAGATACTGAAAATGTCAAAAGTTTCTAACAAAATGAAGGGATTTGTGTCCAATACTTATCATTTACTGTCTTCTGTTAGAGAGGAACTGGGTCAGGAAAGGTGGCCACTAATTAACCTGTCCAGCAAGTTTTCCCAATTCTCAGGTGAGATGAAATAAATGCTATAATCTCTTTTTGTATTGAGAGCCAAAATGTCCTGTGGGTTAACCTGCTGTAGCTGATTATTGTCTGTTTCATAAAAGGGAATTCAGTGATGCCACAATTCAGTTCAAAATCTACACCAGCTTTCTGCAATCAAAGTTTCTTCAGCACAATCGACTTTTCCGTACAGTTGCGACAGCGTATAATAATCAAGGCCACCGAAAATAGATCCGTCTTTCGGTGGTTTCGGTATAACGCTGTTTGAGCCGCGGCCCATGAAACTTCAACCGTAGCCTGGTGGTGGCATATCCTATATTGTTGCTCGAAGTACAATTACGGCTGACTTTAACCTCAAATCAAATAAAAACTGCTGAGGGTAGAGGGCTGCAATTTGGTATGTAAATTTGATGATTGCAGCCCTCTGGCCTCAGTAGTTTCTAAGATCTGGGGGCAGACAGAAAAGTGCAGACAGAAAAAAAGTGCAGACTGACAGACAACAGTTTCTGGAGATATCACTGCAAATTCCACACCAGTGGGAAGGTTGGCCCAGCTGTGTACATTGCACTGTGGAAACATTTTTGTCGTCAGAATTCCAGGCCTTAGAGAAGTTCAGTACTCTGAATACACTGTATTCTGTAATGGGTATTTGGGTATTTGGCGAGGAGCAAGAAAGAGAATCCGACCTTAAAAAGGAGTGTGACCACAAAATGCTATAATAAGATTCATGGCTGGAGCTTTTCATTACAAATGGGAAACGTGACAGGAACAAGTACTTGTAAGCCAGTAAAGTAAGTATGCAAATTAGCACGATAAGGACCAACAGGAGAGCTATAAAATTCAGGTCACAGGTACAGAAGAGAGTGAAGAGGACACTTCCCATCAAACCTGATATAACGATTAAGCCAAATTTGCTAAATCTTTGCTTAAAACTTATATACAGAGTTTCAGAGATGGTGTATCCTGAAACATACTGGCTGACTAGTGAAAGCCAAACTTAATTCAACTAATTATCATTTAGAATCTACTTTCATCAACTTGATACAACAGAAGTAACATCCCAGCCTTACAAATCACATGCACTCTTTTCAATATTAGCAACTGCGTAGATTTTGTGTGCTGTTAATCAAATCCACAAAAATCTATGCAACATCTAAAATAGGGTAAATCTAGTTGAATAATTTCAAATTTAGACACAGCATTCATAGGTCGATGAAGCCTTCAGGCTACGAGAACTTTTAATGTGTTTTATGACACAGCACTCTTGTTACAAGAGCAGCTGTGTGTGCTGTGTTCTACAGTACTCCTGTACATTCCATAATGAACAGCTCTCATGCTGAGAAGTGGCTTTCCCAAGATGATATTGAGTGTTTGTATGTTACCTACATCCAGATTCTGTGTTGCGTTTACTGAAAGTTACTGTTTTAACGTCTGTGTTGATTTCACTGTAATGTACACTATACACTGTGAATAATTACGTTTATTGTTTATATTCAGTACTGTACATACTATGTGAAATTCACAGCTTTCTGAAGAATCATGGCTTCAGAAACACAAGCACATTCACACTCAGCAGGTGTCATCAAATTACACTTGAATTAAAGATAGTGGATATTTGGTCCCACCTACACCCAAAATTCTATACTTATTGGCTACAGAACCACTGCCATTTTTTGCCTGGCGACAATTCTCAAATAAACCTCTTCAATTTGGTGTTAAGTGTAAATTACAGGTCAGTTTAGGTACCATGTGGTCTTCTTGTTAGCTGTAAGACATCTAGAAAGTGGCCAAGTCCTTAACAGACTCTGTTATTTACCAGAAATCTGTAATATACTCCAGTGCAGGGTATAAGTGGGCTCTGTGTTACCTAACAGACTGTTCCTTATCATAAATCTAGAAAGTATTCAAGAACAGGCTTCAGAACAGGGTCTGAGTTCCTGAACCAGAAATCTAGGAAATATTATAGGGTCTGTTACTTAACAGACATTATTACTTATCAGAAAGGTGGATCATAAAGTGTCTGTTAAGTAGAGAAACTGATTCCTATCCTAAGTTGAATATTGTAAGATAAAAAAGAAGAAAATTATGGAAAAAAAAGATGAGTTGAACACTCACCATCTTCTTCTTCTTGAGGTCCTTCAGCAGAGGATTCTTGCAAATCTGCAAAGTAACAGACACAGAACGAGTTGGCTGTGCAGCATTGCAGAACTGACTTGTCACTTGCAATTATCAATCTTAAAAACTCCTTTATTGTATTTACAGCAAAACAACACAACAGAGATCAGGATAATGTACATTTTGTACCAATAATTAGATCTTGAAATCCTAAAACATCCTATTTTAGTCACTGATTAAGCAATGGGGAAATTCCTGTTGAGCAAAAAGTAATAAAATGATGATGAAAAAGGGTATTAATTGTATTAAAATTACAAAAAAAGGTATTTAACTACGAATATCATTCTTTTTTTATTTATTGAGGTGCAAAACCTAATGGGCATGGGGCAAGCTGATGCCCTTTTCCATGCCCAGTACCAAAGAAAATAAGAAAAAATTTTAATGTAATATTCATGAGCATACCATACAGAGCATATGGTCACTGTGAAAAGAAAGTGTCAATACAGTGAAATCAGTCAAGACAAGATTACCAAGTTACATTCAGAGCCTCTGAGAGAGAGAGAGAGAGAGAGAGAGAGAGAGAGAGAGAGAGAGAGAGAGAGAGAGCTTGCCTGAAGGACTGACTGGTACTTTATAAAGACTAGTTCTGATGTAAAAGTATAAAGTACAGTTCTGATACAAAATTATTATTATTATCATTATATAACTGCGACCCTCAACAGTCGACTGCCTGAGATTCCATTTTGGAATGCTGAGGCCACAATTTTATTATTATTATTATGACTGCGACCCTCAACAGTCGACTGCCTGAGACTCCATTTTGGAATGCTGAGGCCACAATTTTATTATTATTATTATTATTATGACTGCGACCCTCAACAGTCAACTGCCTGAGACTCCATTTTGGAATGCTGAGGCCACAATATTATTATTATTATTATGACTGCGACCCTCAACAGTCGACTGCCTGAGATTCCATTTTGGAATGCTGAGGCCACAATTTTATTATTATTATTATTATTATTATTATTATTATGACTGCGACCCTCAACAGTCGACTGCCTGAGACTCCATTTTGGAATGCTGAGGCCACAATTTTATTATTATTATTATTATTATGACTGCGACCCTCAACAGTTGACTGCCTGAGATTCCATTTTGGAATGCTGAGGCCACAATTTTATTATTATTATTATTATTATGACTGCGACCCTCAACAGTCAACTGCCTGAGACTCCATTTTGGAATGCTGAGGCCACAATTTTATTATTATTATTATTATTATGACTGCGACCCTCAACAGTTGACTGCCTGAGACTCCATTTTGGAATGCTGAGGCCACAATTTTATTATAATTATTATGACTGCGACCCTCAACAGTCAACTGCCTGAGACTCCATTTTGGAATGCTGAGGCCACAATTTTATTATTATTATTATTATTATGACTGCAACCCTCAACAGTTGACTGCCTGAGACTCCATTTTGGAATGCTGAGGCCACAATTTTATTATAATTATTATGACTGCGACCCTCAACAGTCAACTGCCTGAGACTCCATTTTGGAATGCTGAGGCCACAATTTTATTATTATTATTATTATTATGACTGCGACCCTCAACAGTCAACTGCCTGAGACTCCATTTTGGAATGCTGAGGCCACAATTTTATTATTATTATTATTATTATGACTGCGACCCTCAACAGTCAACTGCCTGAGACTCCATTTTGGAATGCTGAGGCCACAATTTTATTATTATTATTATTATTATGACTGCGACCCTCAACAGTTGACTGCCTGAGACTCCACTTTGGAATGCTGAGGCCACAATTTTATTATTATTATTATTATTATTATTATTATTATGACTGCGACCCTCAACAGTTGACTGCCTGAGACTCCATTTTGGAATGCTGAGGCCACAATTTTATTATTATTATTATTATTATGACTGCGACCCTCAACAGTCAACTGCCTGAGACTCCATTTTGGAATGCTGAGGCCACAATTTTATTATTATTATTATTATTATGACTGCGACCCTCAACAGTCAACTGCCTGAGACTCCACTTTGGAATGCTGAGGCCACAATTTTATTATTATTATTATTATTATGACTGCGACCCTCAACAGTCAACTGCCTGAGACTCCATTTTGGAATGCTGAGGCCACAATTTTATTATTATTATTATTATTATGACTGCGACCCTCAACAGTTGACTGCCTGAGATTCCATTTTGGAATGCTGAGGCCACAATTTTATTATAATTATTATGACTGCGACCCTCAACAGTCAACTGCCTGAGACTCCATTTTGGAATGCTGAGGCCACAATTTTATTATTATTATTATTATTATGACTGCGACCCTCAACAGTCAACTGCCTGAGACTCCATTTTGGAATGCTGAGGCCACAATTTTATTATTATTATTATTATTATGACTGCGACCCTCAACAGTTGACTGCCTGAGACTCCATTTTGGAATGCTGAGGCCACAATTTTATTATTATTATTATTATTATGACTGCGACCCTCAACAGTTGACTGCCTGAGACTCCACTTTGGAATGCTGAGGCCACAATTTTATTATTATTATTATTATTATTATTATTATGACTGCGACCCTCAACAGTTGACTGCCTGAGACTCCATTTTGGAATGCTGAGGCCACAATTTTATTATTATTATTATTATTATGACTGCGACCCTCAACAGTTGACTGCCTGAGATTCCATTTTGGAATGCTGAGGCCACAATTTTATTATTATTATTATGACTGCGACCCTCAACAGTCAACTGCCTGAGACTCCATTTTGGAATGCTGAGGCCACAATTTTATTATTATTATTATTATTATTATTATTATTATTATGACTGCGACCCTCAACAGTTGACTGCCTGAGATTCCATTTTGGAATGCTGAGGCCACAATTTTATTATAATTATTATGACTGCGACCCTCAACAGTCAACTGCCTGAGACTCCATTTTGGAATGCTGAGGCCACAATTTTATTATTATTATTATTATTATTATGACTGCGACCCTCAACAGTTGACTGCCTGAGATTCCATTTTGGAATGCTGAGGCCACAATTTTATTATAATTATTATGACTGCGACCCTCAACAGTCAACTGCCTGAGACTCCATTTTGGAATGCTGAGGCCACAATTTTATTATTATTATTATTATTATGACTGCGACCCTCAACAGTCAACTGCCTGAGACTCCATTTTGGAATGCTGAGGCCACAATTTTATTATTATTATTATTATTATTATGACTGCGACCCTCAACAGTTGACTGCCTGAGACTCCATTTTGGAATGCTGAGGCCACAATTTTATTATTATTATTATTATTATGACTGCGACCCTCAACAGTTGACTGCCTGAGATTCCATTTTGGAATGCTGAGGCCACAATTTTATTATTATTATTATTATTATTATTATGACTGCGACCCTCAACAGTCAACTGCCTGAGACTCCATTTTGGAATGCTGAGGCCACAATTTTATTATTATTATTATTATTATGACTGCGACCCTCAACAGTTGACTGCCTGAGACTCCATTTTGGAATGCTGAGGCCACAATTTTATTATTATTATTATTATTATTATGACTGCGACCCTCAACAGTTGACTGCCTGAGACTCCACTTTGGAATGCTGAGGCCACAATTTTATTATTATTATTATTATTATGACTGCGACCCTCAACAGTTGACTGCCTGAGATTCCATTTTGGAATGCTGAGGCCACAATTTTATTATAATTATTATGACTGCGACCCTCAACAGTCAACTGCCTGAGACTCCATTTTGGAATGCTGAGGCCACAATTTTATTATAATTATTATGACTGCGACCCTCAACAGTCAACTGCCTGAGACTCCATTTTGGAATGCTGAGGCCACAATTTTATTATTATTATTATTATTATGACTGCGACCCTCAACAGTTGACTGCCTGAGACTCCATTTTGGAATGCTGAGGCCACAATTTTATTATTATTATTATTATTATTATGACTGTGACCCTCAACAGTTGACTGCCTGAGACTCCATTTTGGAATGCTGAGGCCACAATTTTATTATTATTATTATGACTGCGACCCTCAACAGTTGACTGCCTGAGACTCCATTTTGGAATGCTGAGGCCACAATTTTATTATTATTATTATTATTATGACTGCGACCCTCAACAGTCGACTGCCTGAGACTCCATTTTGGAATGCTGAGGCCACAATTTTATTATTATTATTATGACTGCGACCCTCAACAGTCGACTGCCTGAGACTCCATTTTGGAATGCTGAGGCCACAATTTTATTACTACTATTATGACTGCGACCCTCAACAGTTGACTGCCTGAGACTCCATTTTGGAATGCTGAGGCCACAATTTTATTATTATTATTATTATGACTGCGACCCTCAACAGTCAACTGCCTGAGACTCCATTTTGGAATGCTGAGGCCACAATTTTATTATTATTATTATTATTATTATGACTGCGACCCTCAACAGTTGACTGCCTGAGACTCCATTTTGGAATGCTGAGGCCAAAATTTTATTATTATTATTATGACTGCGACCCTCAACAGTCGACTGCCTGAGACTCCATTTTGGAATGCTGAGGCCAAAATTTTATTATTATTATTATGACTGCGACCCTCAACAGTCGACTGCCTGAGACTCCATTTTGGAATGCTGAGGCCAAAATTTTATTATTATTATTATTATTATTATGACTGCGACCCTCAACAGTTGACTGCCTGAGACTCCATTTTGGAATGCTGAGGCCAAAATTTTATTATTATTATTATTATTATTATGACTGCGACCCTCAACAGTTGACTGCCTGAGACTCCATTTTGGAATGCTGAGGCCAAAATTTTATTATTATTATTATGACTGCGACCCTCAACAGTCGACTGCCTGAGACTCCATTTTGGAATGCTGAGGCCAAAATTTTATTATTATTATTATGACTGCGACCCTCAACAGTCGACTGCCTGAGACTCCATTTTGGAATGCTGAGGCCACAATTTTATTATTATTATTATTATTATTATGACTGCGACCCTCAACAGTTGACTGCCTGAGACTCCATTTTGGAATGCTGAGGCCAAAATTTTATTATTATTATTATGACTGCGACCCTCAACAGTCGACTGCCTGAGACTCCATTTTGGAATGCTGAGGCCACAATTTTATTATTATTATTATGACTGCGACCCTCAACAGTTGACTGCCTGAGACTCCATTTTGGAATGCTGAGGCCACAATTTTATTATTATTATTATTATTATTATTATTATGACTGCGACCCTCAACAGTTGACTGCCTGAGACTCCATTTTGGAATGCTGAGGCCACAATTTTATTATTATTATTATGACTGCGACCCTCAACAGTTGACTGCCTGAGACTCCATTTTGGAATGCTGAGGCCACAATATTATTATTATGACTGCGACCCTCAACAGTCGACTGCCTGAGACTCCATTTTGGAATGCTGAGGCCACAATTTTATTATTATTATTATGACTGCGACCCTCAACAGTTGACTGCCTGAGACTCCATTTTGGAATGCTGAGGCCACAATTTTATTATTATTATTATTATTATGACTGTGACCCTCAACAGTCAACTGCCTGAGACTCCATTTTGGAATGCTGAGGCCACAATTTTATTATTATTATTATGACTGCGACCCTCAACAGTCAACTGCCTGAGACTCCATTTTGGAATGCTGAGGCCACAATTTTATTATTATTATTATGACTGCGACCCTCAACAGTCAACTGCCTGAGACTCCATTTTGGAATGCTGAGGCCACAATTTTATTATTATTATTATTATTATGACTGTGACCCTCAACAGTTGACTGCCTGAGACTCCATTCTGGAATGCTGAGGCCACAATTTTATTATTATTATGACTGTGACCCTCAACAGTCGACTGCCTGAGACTCCATTTTGGAATGCTGAGGCCACAATTTTATTATTATTATTATGACTGCGACCCTCAACAGTTGACTGCCTGAGACTCCATTTTGGAATGCTGAGGCCACAATATTATTATTATTATTATGACTGCGACCCTCAACAGTCGACTTCCTGAGACTCCATTTTGGAATGCTGAGGCCACAATATTATTATTATGACTGCGACCCTCAACAGTCGACTGCCTGAGACTCCATTTTGGAATGCTGAGGCCACAATTTTATTATTATTATTATGACTGCGACCCTCAACAGTTGACTGCCTGAGACTCCATTTTGGAATGCTGAGGCCACAATTTTATTATTATTATTATTATTATGACTGCGACCCTCAACAGTTGACTGCCTGAGACTCCATTTTGGAATGCTGAGGCCACAATTTTATTATTATTATTATGACTGTGACCCTCAACAGTCGACTGCCTGAGACTCCATTTTGGAATGCTGAGGCCACAATTTTATTATTATTATTATTATTATGACTGCGACCCTCAACAGTTGACTGCCTGAGACTCCATTTTGGAATGCTGAGGCCACAATTTTATTATTATTATTATGACTGCGACCCTCAACAGTTGACTGCCTGAGACTCCATTTTGGAATGCTGAGGCCACAATTTTATTATTATTATTATTATTATGACTGCGACCCTCAACAGTTGACTGCCTGAGACTCCATTTTGGAATGCTGAGGCCACAATTTTATTATTATTATTATTATTATTATGACTGCGACCCTCAACAGTTGACTGCCTGAGACTCCATTTTGGAATGCTGAGGCCACAATTTTATTATTATTATTATTATTATGACTGCGACCCTCAACAGTTGACTGCCTGAGACTCCATTTTGGAATGCTGAGGCCACAATTTTATTATTATTATTATTATTATTATGACTGTGACCCTCAACAGTCGACTGCCTGAGACTCCATTTTGGAATGCTGAGGCCACAATTTTATTATTATTATTATTATTATGACTGCGACCCTCAACAGTTGACTGCCTGAGACTCCATTTTGGAATGCTGAGGCCACAATTTTATTATTATTATTATGACTGCGACCCTCAACAGTCGACTGCCTGAGACTCCATTTTGGAATGCTGAGGCCACAATTTTATTATTATTATTATGACTGCGACCCTCAACAGTCGACTGCCTGAGACTCCATTTTGGAATGCTGAGGCCACAATATTATTATTATGACTGCGACCCTCAACAGTCGACTGCCTGAGACTCCATTTTGGAATGCTGAGGCCACAATTTTATTATTATTATTATGACTGTGACCCTCAACAGTCGACTGCCTGAGACTCCATTTTGGAATGCTGAGGCCACAATTTTATTATTATTATTATGACTGTGACCCTCAACAGTCGACTGCCTGAGACTCCATTTTGGAATGCTGAGGCCACAATTTTATTATTATTATTATTATTATGACTGCGACCCTCAACAGTCGACTGCCTGAGACTCCATTTTGGAATGCTGAGGCCACAATTTTATTATTATTATTATGACTGCGACCCTCAACAGTTGACTGCCTGAGACTCCATTTTGGAATGCTGAGGCCACAATTTTATTATTATTATTATTATTATGACTGCGACCCTCAACAGTCGACTGCCTGAGACTCCATTTTGGAATGCTGAGGCCACAATTTTATTATTATTATTATGACTGCGACCCTCAACAGTCGACTGCCTGAGACTCCATTTTGGAATGCTGAGGCCACAATTTTATTACTACTATTATGACTGCGACCCTCAACAGTCGACTGCCTGAGACTCCATTTTGGAATGCTGAGGCCACAATTTTATTATTATTATTATGACTGCGACCCTCAACAGTCGACTGCCTGAGACTCCATTTTGGAATGCTGAGGCCACAATTTTATTATTATTATTATTATGACTGCGACCCTCAACAGTCAACTGCCTGAGACTCCATTTTGGAATGCTGAGGCCACAATTTTATTATTATTATTATTATTATTATGACTGCGACCCTCAACAGTTGACTGCCTGAGACTCCATTTTGGAATGCTGAGGCCAAAATTTTATTATTATTATTATGACTGCGACCCTCAACAGTCGACTGCCTGAGACTCCATTTTGGAATGCTGAGGCCACAATTTTATTATTATTATTATGACTGCGACCCTCAACAGTTGACTGCCTGAGACTCCATTTTGGAATGCTGAGGCCACAATTTTATTATTATTATTATTATTATTATTATTATGACTGCGACCCTCAACAGTTGACTGCCTGAGACTCCATTTTGGAATGCTGAGGCCACAATTTTATTATTATTATTATGACTGCGACCCTCAACAGTTGACTGCCTGAGACTCCATTTTGGAATGCTGAGGCCACAATATTATTATTATGACTGCGACCCTCAACAGTCGACTGCCTGAGACTCCATTTTGGAATGCTGAGGCCACAATTTTATTATTATTATTATGACTGCGACCCTCAACAGTTGACTGCCTGAGACTCCATTTTGGAATGCTGAGGCCACAATTTTATTATTATTATTATTATTATTATTATTATGACTGCGACCCTCAACAGTCAACTGCCTGAGACTCCATTTTGGAATGCTGAGGCCACAATTTTATTATTATTATTATGACTGCGACCCTCAACAGTTGACTGCCTGAGACTCCATTTTGGAATGCTGAGGCCACAATTTTATTATTATTATTATTATTATGACTGCGACCCTCAACAGTTGACTGCCTGAGACTCCATTTTGGAATGCTGAGGCCACAATTTTATTATTATTATTATGACTGCGACCCTCAACAGTTGACTGCCTGAGACTCCATTTTGGAATGCTGAGGCCACAATTTTATTATTATTATTATTATTATGACTTCGACCCTCAACAGTCGACTGCCTGAGACTCCATTTTGGAATGCTGAGGCCACAATTTTATTATTATTATTATGACTGCGACCCTCAACAGTCAACTGCCTGAGACTCCATTTTGGAATGCTGAGGCCACAATTTTATTATTATTATTATTATTATGACTGCGACCCTCAACAGTTGACTGCCTGAGACTCCATTTTGGAATGCTGAGGCCACAATTTTATTATTATTATTATGACTGCGACCCTCAACAGTTGACTGCCTGAGACTCCATTTTGGAATGCTGAGGCCACAATTTTATTATTATTATTATTATTATGACTGCGACCCTCAACAGTTGACTGCCTGAGACTCCACTTTGGAATGCTGAGGCCACAATTTTATTATTATTATTATTATTATTATTATTATTATGACTGCGACCCTCAACAGTCAACTGCCTGAGACTCCATTTTGGAATGCTGAGGCCACAATTTTATTATTATTATTATGACTGCGACCCTCAACAGTTGACTGCCTGAGACTCCATTTTGGAATGCTGAGGCCACAATTTTATTATTATTATTATTATGACTGTGACCCTCAACAGTCGACTGCCTGAGATTCCATTTTGGAATGCTGAGGCCACAATTTTATTATTATTATTATGACTGCGACCCTCAACAGTCAACTGCCTGAGACTCCATTTTGGAATGCTGAGGCCACAATTTTATTATTATTATTATTATGACTGTGACCCTCAACAGTCGACTGCCTGAGACTCCATTTTGGAATGCTGAGGCCACAATTTTATTATTATTATTATTATTATGACTGTGACCCTCAACAGTTGACTGCCTGAGACTCCATTCTGGAACGCTGAGGCCACAATTTTATTATTATTATTATTATTATGACTGTGACCCTCAACAGTCGACTGCCTGAGACTCCATTTTGGAATGCTGAGGCCACAATTTTATTATTATTATTATGACTGCGACCCTCAACAGTCAACTGCCTGAGATTCCATTTTGGAATGCTGAGGCCACAATTTTATTATTATTATTATGACTGCGACCCTCAACAGTCAACTGCCTGAGATTCCATTTTGGAATGCTGAGGCCACAATTTTATTATTATTATTATGACTGCGACCCTCAACAGTCAACTGCCTGAGACTCCATTTTGGAATGCTGAGGCCACAATTTTATTATTATTATCATGACTGCGACCCTCAACAGTCAACTGCCTGAGACTCCATTTTGGAATGCTGAGGCCACAATTTTATTATTATTATTATTATTATTATGACTGCGACCCTCAACAGTCAACTGCCTGAGATTCCATTTTGGAATGCTGAGGCCACAATTTTATTATTATTATTATGACTGCAACCCTCAACAGTCAACTGCCTGAGATTCCATTTTGGAATGCTGAGGCCACAATTTTATTATTATTATCATGACTGCGACCCTCAACAGTCAACTGCCTGAGACTCCATTTTGGAATGCTGAGGCCACAATTTTATTATTATTATTATTATTATGACTGTGACCCTCAACAGTCGACTGCCTGAGACTCCATTTTGGAATGCTGAGGCCACAATTTTATTATAATTATTATGACTGCGACCCTCAACAGTTGACTGCCTGAGACTCCATTTTGGAATGCTGAGGCCACAATTTTATTATTATTATTATGACTGCGACCCTCAACAGTTGACTGCCTGAGACTCCACTTTGGAATGCTGAGGCCACAATATTATTATTATGACTGTGACCCTCAACAGTCGACTGCCTGAGACTCCATTTTGGAATGCTGAGGCCACAATTTTATTATAATTATTATGACTGCGACCCTCAACAGTCGACTGCCTGAGACTCCATTTTGGAATGCTGAGGCCACAATTTTATTATTATTATTATGACTGCGACCCTCAACAGTTGACTGCCTGAGACTCCATTTTGGAATGCTGAGGCCACAATTTTATTATTATTATTATGACTGCGACCCTCAACAGTTGACTGCCTGAGACTCCACTTTGGAATGCTGAGGCCACAATATTATTATTATGACTGTGACCCTCAACAGTCGACTGCCTGAGACTCCATTTTGGAATGCTGAGGCCACAATTTTATTATAATTATTATGACTGCGACCCTCAACAGTCGACTGCCTGAGACTCCATTTTGGAATGCTGAGGCCACAATTTTATTATTATTATTATGACTGCGACCCTCAACAGTTGACTGCCTGAGACTCCATTTTGGAATGCTGAGGCCACAATTTTATTATTATTATTATGACTGCGACCCTCAACAGTTGACTGCCTGAGACTCCACTTTGGAATGCTGAGGCCACAATATTATTATTATGACTGTGACCCTCAACAGTCGACTGCCTGAGACTCCATTTTGGAATGCTGAGGCCACAATTTTATTATAATTATTATGACTGCGACCCTCAACAGTCGACTGCCTGAGACTCCATTTTGGAATGCTGAGGCCACAATATTATTATTATGACTGCGACCCTCAACAGTCGACTGCCTGAGACTCCATTTTGGAATGCTGAGGCCACAATTTTATTATAATTATTATGACTGCGACCCTCAACAGTCGACTGCCTGAGACTCCATTTTGGAATGCTGAGGCCACAATTTTATTATTATTATTATGACTGCGACCCTCAACAGTCGACTGCCTGAGACTCCATTTTGGAATGCTGAGGCCACAATATTATTATTATGACTGTGACCCTCAACAGTTGACTGCCTGAGACTCCATTTTGGAATGCTGAGGCCACAATTTTATTATTATTATTATGACTGCGACCCTCAACAGTTGACTGCCTGAGACTCCATTTTGGAATGCTGAGGCCACAATTTTATTATTATTATGACTGCGACCCTCAACAGTCGACTGCCTGAGACTCCATTTTGGAATGCTGAGGCCACAATATTATTATTATGACTGCGACCCTCAACAGTCGACTGCCTGAGATTCCATTTTGGAATGCTGAGGCCACAATTTTATTATTATTATTATTATTATGACTGTGACCCTCAACAGTTGACTGCCTGAGACTCCATTTTGGAATGCTGAGGCCACAATTTTATTATTATTATTATGACTGCGACCCTCAACAGTCGACTGCCTGAGACTCCATTTTGGAATGCTGAGGCCACAATTTTATTATTATTATTATGACTGCGACCCTCAACAGTCGACTGCCTGAGACTCCATTTTGGAATGCTGAGGCCACAATTTTATTATTATTATTATGACTGCGACCCTCAACAGTCGACTGCCTGAGACTCCATTTTGGAATGCTGAGGCCACAATTTTATTATAATTATTATGACTGCGACCCTCAACAGTCGACTGCCTGAGACTCCATTTTGGAATGCTGAGGCCACAATATTATTATAATTATTATGACTGCGACCCTCAACAGTCGACTGCCTGAGACTCCATTTTGGAATGCTGAGGCCACAATTTTATTATTATTATTATTATTATCATGACTGTGACCCTCAACAGTCGACTGCCTGAGACTCCATTTTGGAATGCTGAGGCCACAATATTATTATAATTATTATGACTGCGACCCTCAACAGTCGACTGCCTGAGACTCCATTTTGGAATGCTGAGGCCACAATTTTATTATTATTATTATTATTATCATGACTGTGACCCTCAACAGTCGACTGCCTGAGACTCCATTTTGGAATGCTGAGGCCACAATTTTATTATAATTATTATGACTGCGACCCTCAACAGTCGACTGCCTGAGATTCCATTTTGGAATGCTGAGGCCACAATATTATTATTATGACTGCGACCCTCAACAGTCGACTGCCTGAGACTCCATTTTGGAATGCTGAGGCCACAATTTTATTATTATTATTATGACTGCGACCCTCAACAGTTGACTGCCTGAGACTCCATTTTGGAATGCTGAGGCCACAATTTTATTATTATTATTATGACTGCGACCCTCAACAGTTGACTGCCTGAGACTCCATTTTGGAATGCTGAGGCCACAATTTTATTATAATTATTATGACTGCGACCCTCAACAGTTGACTGCCTGAGACTCCACTTTGGAATGCTGAGGCCACAATTTTATTATAATTATTATGACTGTGACCCTCAACAGTTGACTGCCTGAGACTCCATTTTGGAATGCTGAGGCCACAATTTTATTATTATTATTATGACTGCGACCCTCAACAGTCGACTGCCTGAGATTCCATTTTGGAATGCTGAGGCCACAATTTTATTATAATTATTATGACTGTGACCCTCAACAGTCGACTGCCTGAGATTCCATTTTGGAATGCTGAGGCCACAATTTTATTATAATTATTATGACTGCGACCCTCAACAGTCGACTGCCTGTGACTCCATTTTGGAATGCTGAGGCCACAATTTTATTATTATTATTATGACTGCGACCCTCAACAGTCGACTGCCTGAGATTCCATTTTGGAATGCTGAGGCCACAATTTTATTATTATTATTATGACTGCGACCCTCAACAGTCGACTGCCTGAGATTCCATTTTGGAATGCTGAGGCCACAATTTTATTATTATTATTATGACTGCGACCCTCAACAGTTGACTGCCTGAGACTCCATTTTGGAATGCTGAGGCCACAATTTTATTATAATTATTATGACTGTGACCCTCAACAGTTGACTGCCTGAGACTCCATTTTGGAATGCTGAGGCCACAATTTTATTATTATTATTATGACTGTGACCCTCAACAGTCGACTGCCTGAGACTCCATTTTGGAATGCTGAGGCCACAATTTTATTATTATTATTATGACTGTGACCCTCAACAGTCGACTGCCTGAGATTCCATTTTGGAATGCTGAGGCCACAATTTTATTATTATTATTATGACTGCGACCCTCAACAGTCGACTGCCTGAGATTCCATTTTGGAATGCTGAGGCCACAATTTTATTATAATTATTATGACTGCGACCCTCAACAGTTGACTGCCTGAGACTCCATTTTGGAATGCTGAGGCCACAATTTTATTATAATTATTATGACTGCGACCCTCAACAGTCGACTGCCTAAGACTCCATTTTGGAATGCTGAGGCCACAATTTTATTATTATTATTATGACTGCGACCCTCAACAGTCGACTGCCTGAGACTCCATTTTGGAATGCTGAGGCCACAATTTTATTATTATTATTATTATTATTATTATGACTGCGACCCTCAACAGTCGACTGCCTGAGACTCCATTTTGGAATGCTGAGGCCACAATTTTATTATTATTATTATTATTATTATTATGACTGCGACCCTCAACAGTCGACTGCCTAATACTCCATTTTGGAATGCTGAGGCCACAATTTTATTATTATTATTATGACTGCGACCCTCAGCAGTTGACTGCCTGAGACTCCATTTTGGAATGCTGAGGCCACAATTTTATTATAATTATTATGACTGCGACCCTCAACAGTTGACTGCCTGAGACTCCATTTTGGAATGCTGAGGCCACAATTTTATTATTATTATTATGACTGCGACCCTCAACAGTCGACTGCCTGAGACTCCATTTTGGAATGCTGAGGCCACAATTTTATTATAATTATTATGACTGCGACCCTCAACAGTTGACTGCCTGAGACTCCATTTTGGAATGCTGAGGCCACAATTTTATTATAATTATTATGACTGCGACCCTCAACAGTCGACTGCCTAAGACTCCATTTTGGAATGCTGAGGCCACAATTTTATTATTATTATTATGACTGCGACCCTCAACAGTCGACTGCCTGAGACTCCATTTTGGAATGCTGAGGCCACAATTTTATTATTATTATTATGACTGTGACCCTCAACAGTTGACTGCCTGAGACTCATATTTTGGAATGCTGAGGCCACAATATTATTATTATGACTGCGACCCTCAACAGTCGACTGCCTGAGATTCCATTTTGGAATGCTGAGGCCACAATTTTATTATTATTATTATGACTGCGACCCTCAACAGTCGACTGCCTGAGATTCCATTTTGGAATGCTGAGGCCACAATTTTATTATTATTATTATGACTGCGACCCTCAACAGTCGACTGCCTGAGACTCCATTTTGGAATGCTGAGGCCACAATTTTATTATTATTATTATGACTGTGACCCTCAACAGTTGACTGCCTGAGACTCCATTCTGGAATGCTGAGGCCACAATTTTATTATAATTATTATGACTGTGACCCTCAACAGTTGACTGCCTGAGACTCCATTTTGGAATGCTGAGGCCACAATTTTATTATTATTATTATGACTGCGACCCTCAACAGTCGACTGCCTGAGACTCCATTCTGGAATGCTGAGGCCACAATTTTATTATTATTATTATTATTATTATTATGACTGCAATACTCAACAGTCGACTGCCTAAGACTCCATTCTGGAATGCTGAGGCCACAATTTTATTATTATTATTATGACTGCGACCCTCAACAGTTGACTGCCTGAGACTCCATTTTGGAATGCTGAGGCCACAATTTTATTATAATTATTATGACTGCGACCCTCAACAGTTGACTGCCTGAGACTCCATTTTGGAATGCTGAGGCCACAATTTTATTATTATTATTATGACTGCGACCCTCAACAGTTGACTGCCTGAGATTCCATTTTGGAATGCTGAGGCCACAATTTTATTATTATTATTATGACTGCGACCCTCAACAGTCGACTGCCTGAGATTCCATTTTGGAATGCTGAGGCCAAAATTTTATTATTATTATTATGACTGCGACCCTCAACAGTTGACTGCCTGAGACTCCATTTTGGAATGCTGAGGCCACAATTTTATTATTATTATTATGACTGCGACCCTCAACAGTTGACTGCCTGAGACTCCATTTTGGAATGCTGAGGCCACAATTTTATTATAATTATTATGACTGCGACCCTCAACAGTCGACTGCCTGAGACTCCATTTTGGAATGCTGAGGCCACAATATTATTATTATGACTCCGACCCTCAACAGTCAACTGCCTGAGATTCCATTTTGGAATGCTGAGGCCACAATATTATTATTATGACTGTGACCCTCAACAGTCGACTGCCTGAGACTCCATTTTGGAATGCTGAGGCCACAATATTATTATTATGACTGTGACCCTCAACAGTTGACTGCCTGAGACTCCATTTTGGAATGCAGAGGCCACAATATTATTATTATGACTGTGACCCTCAACAGTTGACTGCCTGAGACTCCATTTTGGAATGCTGAGGCCACAATTTTATTATTATTATTATGACTGCGACCCTCAACAGTTGACTGCCTGAGACTCCATTTTGGAATGCTGAGGCCACAATTTTATTATAATTATTATGACTGCGACCCTCAACAGTCGACTGCCTGAGACTCCATTTTGGAATGCTGAGGCCACAATATTATTATTATGACTCCGACCCTCAACAGTCAACTGCCTGAGATTCCATTTTGGAATGCTGAGGCCACAATATTATTATTATGACTGCGACCCTCAACAGTCGACTGCCTGAGACTCCATTTTGGAATGCTGAGGCCACAATATTATTATTATGACTGTGACCCTCAACAGTTGACTGCCTGAGACTCCATTTTGGAATGCTGAGGCCACAATATTATTATTATGACTGTGACCCTCAACAGTCGACTGCCTGAGATTCCATTTTGGAATGCTGAGGCCACAATTTTATTATTATTATTATGACTGCGACCCTCAACAGTCGACTGCCTGAGACTCCATTTTGGAATGCTGAGGCCACAATATTATTATTATGACTGCGACCCTCAACAGTTGACTGCCTGAGACTCCATTTTGGAATGCTGAGGCCACAATATTATTATTATGACTGCGACCCTCAACAGTCGACTGCCTGAGACTCCAATCTGGAATGCTGAGGCCACAATTATTATTATTATTATTATTATTATTATATATGAAAATTCAGTAAGCTGTGAATACTTCTCTATGAAAAATACCACAAGTAATGTGGCGGGCGACTGGTGCTGCCAGTTTACGGCGCCGATAAAGGTTACGGCCGCTGGAAACCACAGCCGAAAGCACGGCAGCTTGTCGCAAGCACCGAGGAAAAGAAACAAGCTGCGGCTGCTGCCCCGTCGTTCCCAGAAGGAAGCGAGATTTTCGAGGAAGTGGATACTGAAGAGTTGACGGTCAAAGGTGGAATGAAAGTTCTGCTTCGACACTTGGACAATTGATACAAGAAGGATGAGCCGTCAGCATCGTATGAGGCACAGACAAGGTCTGACAGCTACAAAAAGGAAAAGGAACATACGATGGAGAAGAACATTTTGGAATTTATGGAGAGAAGTGCAGTTCTGGAGAGGTACAAAGTATACCAAAATATATTTTACCATTGAAGCTACTAGATAGTGCAGGGCCAGAGGTTGGAGACAAACAGTGTTGACAGCAATGCCCTTTAGTGAAACAGATAAAATGCTTGATTGCATGCAACAAGCCCTTAGGAAATCTTTTGGGAGTCAAGAAATGTTACTGTTGGGTGCAGGGTCATAGGCAGAGAAACTCGGCTGATACATATCGTAAGGTTCGGCAATGTTATGCGTGTGGATCAGAGTACCATCTGTCTCCACCATGTCTAAAAAATGTGCGTGTTAGTCATGTAAAGGAGGAATGGTTAAAAAATGTGTAAGTGGTGTAAAGGAGGAAGAGTTATATTCTGTCACTGAAAATCCTAAAACGATGTCAGTATTGATGACGGAATCTATTAATTTATGCTATCCTGGACACAACCTGTAGTTCTACAGTGTGTGGTAGTGACTGGTTAAAAGCATACACACACAGTCTTTGTCGGATGAGGAAAAAGTTAGAACATAAGGGGAAGAAAGTGAAACAACCTTTAAGTTTGGTGACGGTAATGTGCGTACATCAATGATGAAAGTACAATTTCCAGTGAACATTATAGGTGACAGAACATGTATGTCAGCAGATGTGGTGAACTGCTCTATTCCCCTTGTCATCCCACACCTAAGAGATTGACTCAGCTGGAGAAGGATGAAATGTGATAAATGTATGCTGAAGAAGTGTCAGATAGCTGTGAAATATGCATGAAATATAAAAAAAAACACCATCAAGGCCAACTGTTACTGTGAATGTGGCAAAGGAGTTCAACGAAGTATTGGCATCAGACCTCATGAAGTATAAAAAAAGGGGATATATATATTCACTGCATATACTGGATACAGCAACAAGATTCTCAGAATCTTGTGTGACAAGAAGTCAGGAACCCAGGGAGATCATAGAGAAAATTACAGAGACATGGTTGGGAACTGGTTGGGGACCCCCTGCGAAATTCCCAACACACTTCTGGACATTCAATTGATACATACAGCAACACATTCTCCCTTCAGTAACGGCCTGCGAGCACGCAATCATGCAGTTATGGACGAAATGCAAAACGATGGCAGAGCAACATAACTGTCTTTAAAAGTGGCTTTGGCATGGGCAGTCATTGCTAAAAATTGTCTCAAAGTGGTAGGGGCTTTTAGCCCTTATCAACTCGCGTATGGGCAGAATCCTAACCCTACCCTGTACCACGAATGAGGAACTTCCTGCACCGGAGGGTACTTCGACATCTCAATGCTAGAAAATTCGCAAGAAAAGCCTCTATTGCTGCTGAAACTTCTGAGAAAAAATGACGGGCATCTAAGACGCAAAGTAAGAACTGTTGGTGAAGTCCTTAAGAATGGAGATAAAGTCTATTTTAAGAGGGAAGACCAAAAGGAACGGAAAGGACCAGCCACAGTCACTGGTCAAGATGGCAAAACAGCAATCTTGAAATATGGTTCAAATAATTTAACAATCAAGGGTATTCCAAAGACTGGACAGAGTAGGATTCCTGCTGAAAGAGTCTGATGAATGGCCGACAGGAACTGTTCACAGCCGTGCTGGAAAATCTACAGGAAAATATAGCAGCTGGAGGAATATTGAACACAAAAATGGACACATAACAGCCACTGACTGGAGCAGAGATGTGGATAAATGGCTACCAGTTTTAGATGATGGGAAATTGCAATGGATTGTGAAGACAAAGAAAATCAGGAACTTGATCAAGCAAAACAAGAAGAACTAAAAACCTGGAGGAATTTTGGCATATATGAGGAAATTCCTAACTTAGTCAAGAGGCTTTGGGTGGTAACAGAAAATGAAAACAGTGATGGGACAAAGAAAATTAAAGTACAGCTTTTTGCCACAGGTTTTGAGGGGAAAAAAAAAAAAAAGTGTATATGGTCTTAATGATACCGCCAGAAAATGGTAGCTCACAGTGAAGACCTTCCTGTTGAAGATGGGGTGTAATCAGTTGCAAACTGACCCTGCAATTCTACTGATGTTGCAAAGGAGATTTGTCTGGAACGTTCCTGATGCATTAGACAATTTCTTGTGGCGAGGAATAAAGACATTTGAAAGTCACTGCCCAAATCACAGATCATTTTCAGATGCAATGCCCGGATATTGTGCAGAACGAGAATGGTGTCAAACTTCATCAAAACGAGTACAGTGTTGCGAATCTCTGGAATCTATAAATGTAAGTGCCGAGAGAGGATTAAATAAGAATATGGAGAGTAATGAAGAAGAAAAGGAGAAGTTTAGGAGCCTAGTGGGCCAACTAGGATGGTTATTATGTACTAATTCAAGACCTGATATTGGAACTTAGCTGTAAAATAAATAAGCCTGAAGTAAAAGATCTAATTGAGGCAAACAAATGTCTAAGAAAAGCCTGTACCTTTGAGAGCTGTACGCACTTCCCAAGACTGGGTAACAGCTTTAGGTCTGTACTTCCCAGGATTGGGTGACAGCTTTAAGTTTAAGTTGGTTGTGTACAGTGATGCTTTATGTCAATCTCCCCAATGGATTTAGCAGTGCTGGGGGCTTTCTGACTTTCTTAGTGGGTGAAAACGGCAATAGTTGTCCTTTAAACTGGAATCATCAAAGAAAATAAGTGTCGTAAAAAGCATTCTTGCAGCAGATACACCAACAAAGAACACTTCTCTGAAGGACTCATACAACTGTAAGCATCCTGACAGTCTGCAGGCTTTTCTTAGACATTCACTACGTATGACCTACACAAATGCGTCAAGAACCCTTCAAAACCAAGGGACTCAAAGATCAGTCCTCAATACACCTGGAGCCCCCCAGATCAGCTGCCCAATACTAGAGGCAGTACTCGGACCAGAACTCAGACCAGTCTCTGGTCGTGGGATCTTCCCAGGCCGTGTGCCTCCTCTCAGATGAGCGAGCATAAAAGGACAGCGGACCAGTCTTCACATACGGCGGGGTGATTAGTGTACCCTAAACATGGCCACGGCTGAACACTAACACAGGACAAGAGAAAACTGTATGAAAATGCTGAAAAAGTATCGTACGACAAACTAGATCCATATGTATTAAAAAGCACTAGCAATCTAACAACTCCATTCAAAGACAATCACCTTTTACCAAGAATGATAATTTTTTTTAGGTTCAGCTTTCTACAAAACATGGAGCTTCCCCAAAACTGTTAATATGTAAGCTTTCACCACATACATAGAATCCTGCAAAAACCAACACTTCCTTTGAACTCTGTAAAAGAATGTGCCATCATATGGCATGCAGATGAATGAAAACTATTTATCTGCTATATTCTGGCAAAATTTGAGCTAAAAGCTGTCACAGTAGTTCTAACAGACCTAAAAATCATTCTTCAACAAAAGGAGCGAAATAATGCCTCTTCAAGGCCGAAGGGACACAGTAAAAAGTAATATCCTGATTTTTAAAAAACGTTAATGAATTAATGTGATTTGATTTATTTGCAGCAGCTAGCCACCATTCACAACTCTTGTTTAATAACGGACTTCTCTCCACAGGGACGTCCTGAGGAAGTCCGCCCCTTGTCCCTTGTTAAACGAATTGGCTGAAACTTGATGAATTGAAGCCTTTGAGTATGCAAAAGTGAAAAAAAAACTTGAGAAAATTTAGATAGGGTAAGAGTGTGACATTCTTTGAGATAACCAGTCAATGTACAATGAGCTGGTTAAACACATACATATATACAAAGACAAGTTCTTGCTGTGCTCAAGCTCAACTTGAGCAAATAGCCAAGTGATTTGAATGACTCACAAACAGAGCTTTGGATTTGCCTTGGGTGTAATAGTTACTGTACTGACTGTATTGTGTAGGATTAAGGTTAAAGAAAAAAAAAGGTGTTTGTGCGTTCATAATCATCAAATTAACTGCGTGTGTGTTCTCTGGATTGTGGGTAAGTAGGGTTCAATCCAAGAGAGTACTGTACACAGGAATTACATAGTTGCCTCCTGTTTGTAAGTAACACAACTTGTAGATAAAATTAGGTTAAGTAGCACTGTGTGACTGACTTCCCCTCAAGATTGTTCGACATACCACCACTCCCTCGTGGTACCTCCTAACAAATTCAACGCAGGTTCCCAAGAAAAAGAAACCACGACAGGCCTACAGCCCTACATGCACGACAAACTGCCAAAGACGACCCCAAGCAAAGTAGGAGCAGTTGAGAGACGTAAGCTACAGACATCACCACAAATTACTGACAGTCTGAACGGCCTACAAGAATTAATACCTATAGTGCTTTTGCTCCAAAAATATATAGGTTAAACGTCCACCTTTTAAAAACTAGTAAGGTAAACTATGTCAGCCGGATTAAAGGAGGGCCTGGTTGCTTAATTCTAACAAAGCCTCTTGCCACACCATGCTTACAAAACCACAAAAAATCATATTACTTATGTAATAATTACTTTTAAAACCAAAGTATGACAAATGCCTGCTTGTCTATAATGCCTACGAAAACCTGGGAAAGTATGTGCTATGCCCCCAAAAACCATCATTAGGTAGGTTCTGTTTTATTGTATAATAAAGCAGAACTTACCTAATTCGACCGGCACATTTTCCAACCTGAGAAGCAATTTCGTAATGTATTTCTTCAGGAAAATCATTGAGCTATGCAATACAAAAATACAATCAAATACAATCAGAGGAAGGCAGCGTCTAAAATGATCGAGGATAATCCTACAGTCGTTTAGCCCGGCCAAAAATTCCTGTCTGCGAAAACAATCTTGTGGAAGTCTTTGAAAATTGCAGTACAGTATCCCCTGGGGACGAGGTACGGCATGCGTCACTGTCTAAGCTTAACCCCTCTGGGGCTATTGTCACCCATGCCTAACCCCTTACGGGTAATCCCTAATCGCAGCAAGATAACCTTTAATTAGCATCCAATTGGAAAGTAATCTCCAGTCCAAATTACTACAACTGTATTGACAATCACACTTACCCAAAAGGTGTGAAATCTGGACGGTCCCCTGTTAACGGCCATGTGGAATAAGGTCAGGGGGTAGAACTGAGGTCACTTTAACAGCTTTTCTTGACCTGATCCACCATCTGTTAGAGAAAAGGAAAACCTTAGTCATTCAAGTCATTATTGTCAAACTCCGGCAACAGTCCACAAATCTTATCATATTACGAAAACTAAATGTAAGTCAAATATTCAAGCTTTGACAAACGTGCATTGCACGGGCTTGGAACTTTTTCAAAATTAACCGTTGCAATAGTCGATAAACCACATGCAATGATAACTGTGTTTCTAATAGATTTCATTTACCTTCCTCAGGCTAAAAAATTTCACACATCTAACAATTATTGTAGATTCTTACATATTCTTATTTTACTGAAACATTCATGGCACTGAAAATATCTTCTTCAACCCATTTAATGTTTTGTGCTTTGTTACACAAAAGTCTACTACAAAATTTGTGCAGGTAAGATTGCAAACTGCCCAGATGTACTGCAATTTACTACAAAGATCATATTTCGCACAGAAAAGTGGCTGCGAGACGCAGGGTCCAGAGGCTGAGAAATTAACAACCAAGAACTTGACAATAGAAATGATGGAAATTAGCAATCAATACAATTAAATGAAAAACATTTACAGTGATATCAAATTCACTATAACTTCCACTCACAGGGAATTATAACTTAGAAATGCTTCATTTTTCTCTATCAATTATATTCTTCTTTGGACTTATTTCCAAAACAGTGAAGTTATTAATTATATTTCTCCTCAGATAAATTAATCGCAAGGTGCCGTGAATTCCATACTGAAACGACGTTTGCGGCTTTATGGCGGATTCGATCTTACAGTGCTTTTTCAGTGCCATTAACAGCGTTTTACAGCGCCGTAACTTGATGCTGCATCAAGTACGGGGCTAACAGCAGGAATAGGCATCCAGTTAATGGTGCTTACAGCACTGTCATGAACCAAAGTTAGATCCTTAAGTGACCCCAATGTTACGTCCTTCAATGACCCCAAAGTTACGTCCTTCAATGACCCCAATGTTACGTCCTTCAATGACCCCAAAGTTACGTCCTTCAATGACCCCAATGTTACGTCCTTCAATGACCCCAAAGTTACGGCCTTCAATGACCCCAATGTTACGTCCTTCAATGACCCCAAAGTTACGTCCTTCAATGACCCCAATGTTACGTCCTTCAATGACCCCAAAGTTACGTCCGAAGGTCAGTGACAATTAGGTACTGAGGGGGCGTCTTTTCATGGCTTCTTTGTCATTGTAAAAATCAAAATGAAAAGTAGTAATATACATTAAAGTACAGTAAAGTAATCCCTCGTTCGTTAGAAATAGGTCAAAGGAGGTGAGAGTATGACAGTAGTGAATAGGCTGGCCTGACCTATGCTAGATGAAGGCTCGCCCAAAAATCCTAACCTAATCCTGGCCAGCCTATATATAAAAAATTCATTAAAATTTCTATAAATTGTGACGAATCTGAAGAAATATGATTTTTCTTATATTTTGTAGAAGGATTTAATTAAAAATATATAGGAACAGTGAATAGGCTGGCCTGACCTATGCTAGATGAAGGCTCGCCCAAAAATCCTAACCTAACCCTGACTAGTCTATAAAAAATTCATTAAAATCGATAAAAATTGTGACAAATCCAAAGAAATATGGTTTTTCTTGCATTTTATAGAAGGATTTAATTAAAAATATATAGGAACAGTGAATAGGCTGGCCTGACCTATGCTAGACGAAGGCTTACCCAAAAATCCTAACCTAATCCTGGCCAGTCTATAAAAAATTCATTAAAATTTCTATAAATTGTGACAAATCTGAAGAAATATGATTTTTCTTGCATTTTATAGAAGGATTTCATTAAAAATATATAGGAACAGTGAATAGGCTGGCCTGACCTATGCTAGATGGAGGCTCACCCAAAAATCATAACCTAGTCTATAAAAAATTAATTAAAATGCCTATAAACTGTGACAAATCCAAAGAAATATGAATTTTCTTGCATTTTATAGATAAAAAATTAATCAAAATTTCTATAAATTGTGACAAATCCAAAGAAATATGAATTTTCTTGCATTTTATAGATAAAAATTAATCAAAATTTCTATAAATTGTGACAAATCCAAAGAAAAATGGATTTTCTTGCATTTTATAGATACAAAATTAATCAAAATTTCTATGAATTGTGATAAATTCAAAGAAATATGAATTTTTTTCCATTTTATAGAAGTTTATTAAAAATATATAGGAATAGTGAATAGGCTGGCCTGACCTATGCTAGACGAAGGCTCGCCCAAAAATCCTCACCTAATCCTGGCCAGCCTATTAAAATTTCATTCAAATTTAAAGAAATTGTGAAAGATCCAAAATTGAAATTTCCTTCTAACTTGACTTTTTCCTAGGGGTATGGGTACTCCCGCCCCCGGGCCAGTACTAAACACGGCGAAGGGGCGTTCCATTTGGCCGACAACAAACAGATGCACCGCCAGTATCAGCAGTCCTAAAAGTGAAGAAAAAACCAGTTGCCAAAGTAAAAACAGGTGTGAAGCTAGTACTTAGAATTACCCTGTGTTCCCACACCCCCGGGCCAGTACTAAACATGGCGAAGGGACATTCCATTTGGCCAACAACAAACAGATGCACTGCCAATATCAGCAGCCCTAAAAGTGTAGAAAAAAACCAGTTTCCAAGGTAAGAACAGGCGTGGAGCTAGTACTTAGAATTACCCTGTGTTCCCACACCCCCGGGGCCAGTACTAAACACGGCGACGGGACATTCCATTTGGTCGACAACAGATGCACCGCCAGTATCAGCAGCCCTAAAAGTGTAGAAAAAAACCAGTTTCCAAGGTAAAACCAGGCGTGGAGCTAGTACTTACAATTACCCTGTGTCGGCCCCCACCCAAAAAACCCGAATTCCCACAGTCCCCCTTTACTGTTGAGCAGAGTTAAGGAGCAAATAACAGTTGGCCCACAATAAGCAAACTCACCTTCATTACCAGCAGCCCTAAAAGTGTAGAAGAAGACAGCTGGTACTTAAAAACAGCTAGTACTTAAAATTACTGGTTACAATAGTTAGGTATAGAGGCAGGTTGGGGGCCGGTATTGTCTGACCTTGTAAGTCATATTTTGAAGAACTTTCTATCACTTGGGTATAAGACAACAGCTGGTACTTAAAAAAAAACAGCTAGTACTTAAAATTACCAGTTACAATCTCGCCCTATTAGGTATAGAGGCAGGTAATGTCTGACCTAGTGAGTCATATTTTGAAGGACTTTCTATCATTTGGGTATAAGAAAACAGCTGGTACTTAAAAAAAAACAGCTAGTACTTAAAAAACCGGTTACAATTTCGCCCTATTAGGTATAGAGGCAGATTGGGGGACCCTATTGTCTGACCTTGTGACTCCTATTTTGAAGAACTTTCTATCATTTGGGCCGTATTCACTCATTAAATTTAATGACAGCAACGTAATTAACAACTTGGATTGTAATTACAGTTAAAATTTAGATTACTTACCTATTAATTACACTCAAATACGACATTAATTACACTCAAATATGACACTCGATAGCACCACGTGGTGGAAGGTTACGACCGTTAGTAGTAGTGTGCGAGATTTGCCTCTGTAAAGGCTCACCCCTTTTTCCTCGTTTTATTCCTCGTTTGTTCGTGTTTGTTCGTGTTTGTTGAGTTTGTTTTCGGTTCTGAGTGTGTTTTTGCCTGCGTTTGTTTACGGTTGTTGTGTCCGTGTTCGTTTTGAAGTTGATTTCGTTTACGTTTGTCCGTGTTTTATTGGAAATCGAGGTCAGAGTTGGCTGCACTTTGCCAGTTCTCCAGAATCAAGTGTTTTGGGTCAATCTCTCTCTCTCTCTCTCTCTGTCCACACTCCCAACTCTCTCTCTTTTTCTGTCCCCACTCCTCAACTCTCTCTCTCTCTCTCTCTACTCCGCAACTCTCTCTCTCTGTCTTTCTCTCTCTCTCACTCTCTGTCCACACTCCCAACTCTCTCCCTTTTTCTGTCCCCACTCCTCAACTCTCTCTCTATCTCTCTCTACTCCTCAACTCTCTCTCTCTGTGTCTTTCTCTCTCTCTCACTCTCTGTCCACACTCCCAACTCTCTCTCTTTTTCTGTCCCCACTCCTCAACTCTCTCTCTACTCCTCAACTCTCTCTCTCTGTGTCTTTCTCTCTCTCTCACTCTCTGTCCACACTCCCAACTCTCTCCCTTTTTCTGTCCCCACTCCTCAACTCTCTGTGTGTGTGTGTGTGTGTGTGTCTTTCTCTCTCTCTCTCTCTCTCTCTCTCTCTCTCTATCCCCATTACCAACTCTCTCTCTCTCTCTCTCTCTCTCTCTCTCTCTCTCTCTCTCTCTCAAGGGTTGATTTTCAGGCATTAGAAGGCTTGGGTGTTTGTGTTGGTGGGGTAAGGGTTCCCCCGGGGCCTCTTGGGGTTGGGGTGGGGTGGGAAGGAGGCTTGCGTAACAGCAGCTGCCTTTAGTTCGTAATACTTAAATAGCTTTGACTTCGTCTCCCGATGTCGTCCCATAACTGTAAGCTAAGGTAATCCTCACTCTAATAATTATTAATATTCAATTTAAGTAATTTAGTTACTTTTAATCTCAAATATTGCAATGATAGTTACGATAATGACATAACTAAAGCTTAAGTCAGGATCAAAGACGTTACGTACGAACGCAGTGGATCTAAAAATAACTTTACTGACTGCTCTCTCTCTCCAACTCACTCTCTCGCTCTCTCTCTCTCCAACTCTCTCTCTCTCTCTCTCTCTCTCTCTCTCTCTCTCTCCAAGAGGACATTTATACCAGATCTCCTTTGCAATGGTTGAAATGATGAGAAATATGAACTAATGAACTGTACTCTGCTCAATGACGTCACATTTGTTTCTGAAAGCTTCGATAAGGGCTAAAAAATCTCATTTCCACTTGTTTTAAAAAGTTAAATTACATAATTATGACTTCAAATGAGTGGAAGATATGAGAAATGAATGTGTATTTATATTGATAAGGCTTGAAAAAGCTAATCAATTTACTCATGAATTTTTGCCTTTAAGTAAAAATGTTTTAATCTAATATTTTTGCTTAAAATTTTGATGGTTCATGTATTCAGTCAAACCTTTGCCAAATGTCATGAATTTCTCCATCTATAGGTATCCTGTGTAAAAAGGACCTAAAATCACAATACTTAGCATTTAATAACTTAAGAGACTTGTGTTCTGACTTGAAACTTACATCATACTGTAGTTCCAATTAACATTCAGGATATGAAACTCATTTCAAGTTATGACTGTCACTATAAAAACTTGACAACTACAGCCGAGGCCACTTATAGTTCTTGTAGAAATGTAATGCAAACTTATTTATATCATTAACTTGAAAATTCATTGGAAGGTGCAAGTATTAGTTTTGTAAACTAATCTGTATTCATAGTCAGTTGAACATTCAAGCTCAGGTATGGTAATATAGGGGTTTGAGGAACAACTTTCCTACCCCATATACTTACAAACCTTAACCACAAATAATAAACTCAAATTTGTCAGCTTTCAAAGGAAATCCTTGCTTCGTACATACTACAGCTACAGGGCATAGCTGTATAGTCTTTAGAGCTAAAATTTGATTTAAAGAAAAGCTCTATACAAAACCAAAGTTTAGCTTATTTCACTCAACAGGTTGAGCTATGCATGTGACTACCAAGTTAAAGGATTTCTTGAAAGATTTAGCTAACTTCTTTCAGTACTTTCAGACAATGAGCAAGTTCAGGCTTTTCTGCACCTTATATAAAAGGTATTTATCCATCAATTTCTTGCAAGATTTAGCTAATTTTTCTTGCAATACATTTAGACTGAGCAAGGTGATTCGGGCTTTTCTGTACCTTTTTATAAAAGGCATTTTTCCATTAAATCTATCACCTTTCTATTACACCTTTGAGAATCTTTACAAGTAAACTAGTCTCTTGGGCCATTCACAAACTAGTCGTCACTCCAAGATCTCACCAATGACCCTTAAACCCTGTGGTAGATTGCTTTGACAATTGTTTACTCATTGGATGTGACAAAAGGGTAAAAACAGTAAAAAAATTAACTTTAAATAGTTTTATTACAAGTACAATACAATGCAAAATAGTTTGATAGTGCAATACTTCAGTTTGCATAAAAGGAAGTCTTAAGAATATAATAAAGAGTTCATAAATTATCTAAAAATGAAGTTAAACAGCAACCATAAAACCAATTAACAGAAAATATACACTTAAAAACATTTCAGTTTGAACACTTAAGAGCCAGTAACTCATTACTAGTAAAAAACAAAACCTAAGAATTAAAGCATCTTTTAGATAGTTCATACATTTAACCATTTAAACAAAATTACAATATACAAAGTTGAAAAAAGTTTAAAAAAATAGTTTGGTAACACTTCAGTAACAATACATGAAAATATAGAGGCAATTATAAAAATCAAAAAGATACTTAGGTTGTACACTTGGCAACAAGTGATTGAGATTCATATAATATAACAGCTAATTCCAAGTAAGATTGTCATTTAAATGACTATAAAAACTGAGGTAATTACAAAGTTCTTTGGATAAAGATTTAAAAAATTAATATACCAGAGATAATTACAAAGATCATTAAAGATTCAGTTTTGCTATACACTTAAAAGGCAACAGATTCACAATAAATAAAAGTTCCCTTCAATAATTGCATTATGGAAAACCAAAAGATTGCTATTGAGAGAAAGGGGAAAACTTCAAATCAAAAAGGAAAAATAGGAAATTAAATGAAATATTTAGGATCCAGTTATAAAACTTAAAGTTACCATGAGACTAGGCACTTACTGGACACTTATCTAACTTTCCCCACTCCCAAAAACCACTTATCTAACTTTCCCCACTTCCAGAAACTGGAAAACTGGGAGGAAAGTGCAGAACTTCCTATAAATACACACTAAAACACTGAATGGCTACACTGCAACAAAGCAAGGGGGAATTATGAAAATATTAAACCAAGTTAATTACCTCTAGGAAAGTTATGCATAGTAAACTATATGCTTTATACAAAGCAGTTCCACAAACCCTTGTAATTCCTTAAGTATGGAAGCCCCAAGGCAAAACTTAATCTCCTTAAGGAAATTGTTGATTCAGTCCACCAGCATTACTGTAGCAATATCAAGCAGTCATTGGCCATATTCTACCAGCACAGCCAAGCTTGAATTCTTCACAAACAGCAGCCAAGAGGAGTCAGCCATCACCACTTGAAACAGCACAAACACTTTGCAAGGCACAGCAGACACCAGTCTTGTCACAAAGCTTCCATAAAACAGCAGGAATTGAACTTCCAAGAGCTTTAACTTCCAGAGGGTAAGATGGCTTCTAACCAGAGGACCCAGGCAGCAATCACAGGAGAACTGATTTCCTTAAATTTGTGGGTCCTTCTCTTCACCTCTGAACAATGGTCCCAAGGGCTGTGAAAAGGAATAAAGTAAGCTTTATAAAGCTGAGTTCCATCATCACACCACTAGGTGGTGGGATAGTCACAAAGGCCCCTCTTACCCTGAATTTAGGGAAAAAAAGTCTTGATGTCAGATTAAATCTAATTAATTTTAATGTTAATTAAGTTAAAGTTAAAGTTAATTCAGTGGGTTACATCCCATCCATGGGTCAGTCATGAAATATATGAATATATATACTTTATAATTTAAATTTTCCCATAAAAAACAATTAGCATTTATTTGCTGCCAAATATACCTTTGCATTAATTTTACAATTATCTTAAGAAGCCATTAAGAATATGTGTTTAAATACAAATATGCATTTTAATAAGACCAATTTAAAAGCCATCGATCGATTCCCAGCTGTCAAAGTTGACCTTGAAAATGTAGTTGACCTTGAAAATGTAGAAGGGTGTCATTGGAGCACCCATTGTTGCAATCCTGTAAGACCATAGTGATTCAAAGACTGATCAAATTTATATTTATAATTTGTCAGTAAATACATAATTTCTTTCATAAAATTTACTAAAATACTTATAATAATTAATTTAAGTTTTAAAGACTGATTATATCGCCATTATAATGATTATAAATGGTTTGTTGTATATGAAACATTATCGAAATGCTACGAAAAGAGCAAAATCGTGGGTGTCTAATAACAATTGGCTTTGCCTCTATATAATAGGTTGAATAATTATGTCTTCTACAAGACTGTAGTACCTCAAAGATTCGTCGAAATAACATTTATAATTTGTCGATGAATACATAGTAATTATTCATCAAACAAAATAAAAACTGTAGATATAATATTTTTTCTTTTAAATACTAATTATCATTATCATTATCATTATCAAGAATGTCAGATACGTAAGAAACATTACCAAAATATTACGAAAACGGATTTGAGAGGGCTGTACAGTAAATCAAGTTAAAAAAACAGTCAAAAATAGGCAATTTAACGAATATTATCATGTTAAAATCCACGAAATTACATTATATAACAACTAAAATGCGCATTTCATCGTTGGAGTGCGTCAAAACTCGCTTACGCGCGCGCACGGCCTCAAAATAAGGAAGATTACACATGAGGGGCTGCTGGGGTTGTGACGTCAACGTCATCATGGCCGGTCCAATCGCCATGTCAACAAACGCCTTATTTCAACTGAAACCGGGTAATATAATTAAATATTTAATATGGAATCGTTTCTCAATTGTTAATTACGTAATTAGGGACGTTCCTGTATGAAAATATCCTGAATTATGCGTTGAATTGAGCTTAAATCGGAAGTTGTTATTATGAGAAGTCTTGAGATTATTCACGATGGGGTCTTGATACTTAGCTTTATATCAGCATTGTTGGACTGACTTTTGTGGGCACACGAAAAGCACCGACTGAGGATTGAAAGCCCTTTTGGCTCCTCCTGGAAGCAGGTCAAATGCTGTTGCCTCGCTACTTTTGTCAATATTTTTTTACTGTTCTATAAATGTTTGGACGTCTCAGTCTGATAGACAATGAAAGGCACAATATGATTGATTAGTTTTATATGAAAAACTTGTTTTACGTCTAAGTAAATATAAGGGTTTACAAAGCCACATAACTTATGATTTGAATAAGATTTCAGTGTGCTAACCCAACGAGAACTAAGAGTTTTGGCTAAGTCATTTTCATAACTCATTTCATCTTGCAAGGAAACTGCAATTTGTACAAAAATGGTCTGTTGATTCCATATATATTATTTTTCTGGTTTGTTATCTATGTCCTTGGTAACATTGTCCCAGTCCTTTGCTGGGTTCGTGTAACGATGCGCAAATGGTTTCTGGTCAGCGTTTGTGCTTGTGTGCGGACGTCACCCTACTCACAAACATTCAGAGATACAAAGAAACAATTTAAAATTGGTTTCAGAGTGCCCCCCCCCCCCTCCCCCCCGCTTTGCAACCCATAAATTCGGCAAGTTCAGATTCTGTACAGCGTGCCTGTTCTGTACATACAGCGTAATGCATTTTAGGATTCGAACACGTACAGTACTGTCTTGATTCTGCAACGTACTGTACTTGAACAAACACGAAGAGTACGGTAACCGGTTTACGAGCAATTCGAAACACAAACGGCCGTCCGGAACGTAACTCGTTTGTGAGGAGGGCAGCGTCCGCGTTCGTCTCTGCCGAGAGTGATAGTTTCTGTGAGGTTTCCTGACGCGTTTCAACTTATAATCGGTTATTGTCGTAGACGAAAGACGCTGTCAGCTCTTCTTGTCGTACGTGACCTTGACACGTCGAGATGGATGTGGTATTATTCTTAGTCGTTAGAGAGTTCGGTCCCTGTTGAACTTCTCCAGAGTTCCAGAGGTCCTTTGTTCCTCACACTATTGGACTGTGGAATAGCCTCCCTGAGGATGTCGTGCAATTAGAACTTGAAAAGTTCAAACGAAGATGAAATTCATTACTAACCTAATTCTATTCTCTTGGTATTTTAATACATTTTTATCTATTTATCAATTTAATATTCTTTGGAAGCTCGAATTTCAAGGCAGTGGACCCTTTGGGGGGCTTCTTGTTCCATATGAATGGGGTTCTTCCTCTTCTGAATAATAATAATAATAATCTAGTTAGTAGAGGCATTCCCGTTCAGCTGATTCGATATATTCCATTTTGTTCGAGAAGGAATAGAAGATGCAATCAGGAATCGCCTTACGGACCCCCAGCTGACACGGAATCACATTACGTAAGTGCCGCCGCTATTCCTAATTCTGTCCGATAGGTGGCGGACCGATTCCCGAAAAACGAAGGCTTCAAGTGAAGCTGGAATGTCATAAACTGGAACCCATTTGCTTGTTGGTGTCTGTGCGAGCAGTCGTTTCTCTTCGGAGATGTTACCTGCCGTTTAAAGCTCGTTTGTTTATCGCTTCTGGAGTTCCTGGATTCCTGTTTGACTGGTGGTATTTCAGGATTCCTTTTCAGCGTTACCAGAAAGACGTAGGTCCTCAGAAAGGTTTTGGGAGATGGGGAGGTCGGCCATCACGACGGTCTCGTACGTTGTAGACAGACGTTATCAGATATCGACAGAAAAAGCTTCTAAATTCTGTACCGGAATTCTCTTGTTCATTCGCTGTTGAATTCCGGAAGGTCTCGACTTCGATGCCGTCGTTCCAGCACAGTGATCTTCAAGTCTGAAAGTCTTTGACGTCGTTAAGAAGCGTCGCGAACCATTAAAAGTCTTTGACGTTATTATTGGTATCGTAATTGGTATCACTTCTGCTATCAGAATTGGTATCACTCCAGCTATTGGAATTGGTATCAGGACTGGTATCACTATTGCTATCAGAATTGGTATCACTTCTGCTATCAGAATTGGTGTCACAATTGATATCAGAATTGGTATGACAATTGATATCAGAATTGGTATGACAATTGCTGTCAGAATTGGTATCACAATTGCTATCAGAATTGGTATCACAATTGCTATCAGAATTGGTATCAGGACTGATATCACTATTGCTATCAGAATTGATATCATAATTGGTATCACTTCTGCTATCAGAATTGGTATCAGGACTGGTATCACTATTACTATCAGAATTGGTATCACTTGCTCTCAGAATTGGTATCATAATTGGTATCACTTCTGCTATCAGAATTGGTATCACTATTGCTATCAGAATTGGTGTCAGGATTGGTATCACTATTGCTATCAGAATTGGTGTCAGGATTGGTATCACTATTGCTATCAGAATTGGTGTCAGGATTGGTATCACTATTGCTATCAGAATTGGTATCATTCCACCTATCATAACTGGTATCAGGATTGGTATCACTATTGCTATCAGAATTGGTGTCAGGATTGGTATCACTATTGCTATCAGAATTGGTATCATTCCACCTATCATAACTGGTATCAGGATTGGTATCACTATTGCTATCAGAATTGGTGTCACTATTGCTATCAGAATTGGTATCACTATTGCTATCAGAATTAGTATCACTTCTGCTATCAGAATTGGTATCACTCCTGCTATCAGAATTGGTATCAGGACTGGTATCGCTATTGCTATCAGAATTGTCATCATAATTGGCATCGCTTCTGCTAGCAGAATTGGTATCACTATTGCTATGAGAATTAGTGTCAGGATTGGTATCACTATTGCTATCAGAATTGGTATCACTATTGCTATCATAATTGGTATCAGGATTGGTATCACTATTGCTATCAGAATTGGTATCACTCCAGCTATCAGAATTGGTATCAGGACTGGTATCACAATTGCTATCAGAATTGATATCAGGATTGGTATCACTTCTGCTAACAGAATTGGTATCAATATTGCTACCAGAATTGGCATCACCTCCGCCATCGGAATTGGTATCAAGATTAGTAACACTTCAGGTTTCGGTGTTTGCGAAGGAAGTCGTTTCATTCAGAACAACTTCTACACTTTACCCTTTGGGGCCTTTTCGGGCATCGTCTCTGCTCCCTTTAGCAAGACGGGTATCGGTCTGCTCTTTGCCCGAGGGTATTTCAGCATTCCGGGATTACTGGAACACCGAATGCCCCATTGGAAATGTCTGGGCATTGCCGTACACTGCCGTTGCATTGGCCTTCCTGTACGTTGCAGACCAACGTTATCGCTTAAAGACAGAAAGAGGAATAACAGAAAGCGATAAATGTAAGAAAATGCAAATTAGAGATTGCTGGGAGAAGCATCGACTTCTGGGAAATTGCACGGCAGGACGGAGGGTCGTTTTTAGCTCCGTAAAAGTACCTGGGGTTGCCCGGGCTGGAAGCTTTCACTGAAAAAATAATGCAATTTATGAATAATGGGATCCGAGTGCCCAATCAGCAATCAGTTTATTGCAATTTGAATGTCTGTAAATTCTCAGCTTTCTGCATACAGTTTGGGTACTTCTGTAGACTGGCACCTGTTCTGTGGAGTAACTCTATGACCTTCAGTTATTTGTCCTCCTGCTTTGACCTTTCCCAGCCCAGATTCTTTATCATGACCTTGTTCTAATTGCGACCTCTGGTTTATCGACGCTTCGACCAATCCCTGCCATTGCCTGGAAGCACGACTCAGTGATCTGAAACTTGTACCTCTGTTAAATAGGTTGCCAAACAAAGAATCTTCCAGGTCAGGTCAGGTCACATCTGCCATTGGTTACAAGCTTCAGTCTCTAATATATCTTAGATATTCATCAAGTTGTTCTTGTGTTTGTTGAATGCATTATTTTCCTCTTGCGTGACCTTGAAATGTGATGCCCAAGGTTGAATTATTTGTCGTTTTTATGGTGTAGTGAATTATTTGTCATTTTTATGGTGTAGTCTCTGAATTATTTGTCATTTTTATGGTGTAGTCTCTGAAATATTTGTCGTTTTTATGGTGTAGTCTCTGAATTACTTGTTGTTTTTATGGTGTAGTCTCTGAATTATTTGTCGTTTTTATGGTGCAGTCTCTCAGAAAATTGAAAGGGCCTTCTCCCAAAAATTTGTCAGACTCCATCTTTTAATTTTTCAGTTTTAAATCCATTTTTGTTTGTGATTTTATCTTGATTGCACCCTGTATTTACACAATTTCTTTGTTGCAGATGTTCCGATCGTGCCGTCGGCGACCGTCACGACCTTATTGCACGGCTAAGGTCAGGCCGCGAAGGTCTTCCAGTGGTCTGCTCGTCGTCAACTTGAAATCGACCCATTGTCGTTGCGTAGAGGTTCTTATGGTCTGATTATTATGTCACTTTTAACAAACCCTTGAAGTTAATCGTACTTAATGAAGATAGTGAGGTCACGTGATGGTGCGATAGTCACTGTAACCTCACTAGGTGGAGTACCAGCATCTAGATTCCATCTAGAACTGTAGAAATCTCTTTGTTCATTTGTCTGTTAAACTCTGAAATGGTCTTTTTGTATGAGTCTGAGATGGTCTTATTGCATATACTTTTTTCAAGTTCGAAATTGTCTGTGAAACTTAAAGTATTAAGTGCAATTGGCCTTGTAATTTTGTAGTTTTAAAGTGTTTTTGTAAGTGCTGTGTACTGTAATTTTTTAATGATTATTACGGGTATTTTTGTACGTTTCCGTGTTCCCATTATTTTAGAGTGTGGAAAGTTGCTTTTGCAAGTCAGTGATTGATGTTCGCTTGTTATAAATTGTTGCAATTGTAGGAATTGAGTTCACAACTCAATGCCCAGTGGGCATATCTTTATAAAGCCGTGTGAGAAGTTGCAACTTTAGTTATGCAAAATTATATAGCTGATGAAAATCTTACCTTGTAATCATCAATTAATGGTGTTGGAATGTTGTCAAATGTTCAGATTCCTTTTTGCCTTCATTAAAAACGGTTTCGATCTGAATCAGGTTAATTTTAACGGTTCTTAATATATATAGTCAAACCTTTACCATTTGTCTATTAATAATTTCTCCATCTATAATTATTTTGTAAAGCAAAGAATATAAAAGGAAAATTCAATTTAGCATTTTATTACTGACAGTTTTCTCATTAAGAGTTATGACATTCTGCAATTCCAATTAGCACTTGGACACATTTTAAGTCCAGGATAATATGACAAATTTCATTGTAAGTTATGTCTGTGTGTCACTTAAGTGTGACGTATACAACTGAGGCCACTTGCACTTTTTTAAAGTAATTGTGTGGTTTCATGACTTGTCAGCAAACTATCAAGTATATATATACCATTTTACCTTTTAAAGTCATTAAGTGCTTAGTACATTTGTGTAGACATCTGTATTCATAATCATTGAACATGAAAGCTCAAAGTGTGTTGATTTACCAGGGGTGTAAGTATATCTACACCTTACACTTACAAACCTTGCCCACTAATCATAATAAACATGTTTAAATGTTAAATTTGTCAGCTTTCAAAGAAAAGCCTTTCTTCATATATAGTACAGCTATAGGGGATAGCTGTATACTGTGTTCAGAGCTAAAATGTCAAAATTTCCAAGAATAGTTTTACACCACCAAAATTGAACCCCCGAAATTGAAGGTTCACTCAACAGGTTTTGAGCTATGCATGTGAAAACTTTTGATAAACTAATATTTCACTTTCTGCAATACATGGGCCAATGAGCAAGGTGATTCTGACTTCTGTATTCAACTTCAGCAAAGATAATTTTTCCATCAATCTTAAAACCTTTTTATTACACCTTTGTGAAAAGGTTTAAAAGTAAACTGATAAATTGGACCATACACAATTTTATCACTTCAGGATCTCATCAATGACCCTTTAATCCTGTGGTAGATTTGTTTTCAGTTTGACAGATTGCCGACTCATTGGATGAGAAATTGGTAAAAAACAACAAAGGGTTTAAAAATAGAAGCAATAATTTTAAATAACTATTTATTGTAATAAAATTACATTGTTACAAATATAATACATGTAATGTATTGCAGTTCAAGTTAGCTCAATACTTTTAGTTTGGCTGCATAAAACGAACAAAGCAATGGATGAAAACAAAGTACATAAATTTAGTTATCTTTAAAGGAGCAACAAAATCAATTAACTTGAAAATACAGAACAACACTTCAATTTGGGAGTACGCTTAAGAGCCAGCAACTCTTAGTAGCAAAATACAAAGGTTAAGAATAAAAGCAATCTTTAGAATTCATAGTTTCCACTTAGACCAAAATTACAACATACAAGGCTGGAAGAAATCTGAAAATACCTTTGTAACACCAATAGCAAAAAAAAAAAAAAAAAAAAATTGCAGTAAGTTCACAAGGTTGGGAAATGGTTCCTTTAAAAATAGTTTAGTAACACTTCAAAACAGCAAAAAATGAAGATATACTAGAGGTAATTACAAAATTCTCCAGATAAAGATTGTCAGGTTGCACACAAACAGGTGAGATTCACAACAGAATCTATAAAAGCTCCCTTCAATAATTGCATTATACTAGTGAAGCATCATTATCAAGCAGACATTGGCCACATTCCACCAGCACAGCCAAGCTTCAATTCTTCCCACACAGCAGCCAAAGAGAGAACTCAGCTATGCACAGCTCTTGAAACAGCAGATATCAGCACAGCAACACTTCAAAGCACAACAGAAACCAATCTTGTCACAAAGCTTCCATGAAACGGCAGATATTGACCTTCCAGAACTTTAAGTTCCAGAGGGTAAGATGGCTTCTACCAGGGGACACAGGGAGCAATCACAGAAGAACTGATTTACTTAAATTTGTGGGTCCTTCTCTTCACCTCTGAATAATGGTCCCAAGGGCTGTGAAAAAGAATGAAGGAAGCTTTATAAAGCTGAGTTCCATCATCACACCACTAGGTGGCGGGCTGGTCACAAAGGCCCCTCTTCCCCTGAATTTGGGAAAAAAAAAGTCGATGTCAGATTAAATCTAATTATTTTTAATGTTAATTTTTAAGTTAAATTTAAAGTTAATTCAGTGTCTTACATTCCAACCATTGGTCAGTCATGAAATATATGAATATATACTTTAAATTTCCCCATAAAAAAACAATTATCATTTATTTGCTGCCTAATATCACCTTGCATTAATTTACAATTATCTTGAGAAGCCATTTTAAGAATATGTGTTATATGCCAAATGACCTCTAGAGTATAATCACATAAATACAAATATCCCTTTAAATTCACTAGTTCATAAATAAAGCTAAAGTCTCATTTAAAGTTTTTTAAAGCCCCATTGCCTTCTAATTCATTAACATGAACTAAAAATTAGATCAATTTAAAAGCCATTGATGCAATAAACAGGTTTCTTCCCAGCTGTCAAAATTGACCTTGAAAATGGAGTTGACCTTAAAAATGTAAGTCTGTAGTGAATAGTGATTCCAAGACTGATCAAATTTATATTTATAATTTGTCAATAAATACGTAATTATCTTCATAAAATTAAATAAAATACTTATAATAAATAAATTTAAGCTTTAAAGACTGATTATATCGCCATTATAGTCATCATAGATGGTTTTTTATATATGAAACATGACCGAAATATTACGAAAAGCGCCAAATCTTGGGTGTCTAATGACACCTGCTGGAGCCTCCATAGAATAGGTTGAACATGTCGGCTATAAAACTGTAGTGACTCAAAGAATAATCGAAATAATATTTATACTTTGTCAATAAAAGTGTAATTTTTATTCATAAAACAAAATGTAAAATTATATTTATGATATTTTATCTTTTAAATACTAATTATATTATCACTATAACTATTAAAAATGTCCAATACTTAAGAAACATTACCAAAATATTACGAAAACGCAATTAAAAGGGCTGTACTGTAAATCAAGTTAAAAACAGAGTCAAAATAGGCAATTTAACCAATATTATCATGTTAAAATCCACGAAATCAAATTATATAACAACTTTAATGTATATTCCATCGTTATGGGGGGAAATATCCCAATTAAGCGCCAGAAAAAGGCAAAAAATAACGATAAATAAACAGGGGTCCGTGACGTCATCAAGAGGCCTTGGAAGGAAGAAGGTAAACAAAAGCCTTTTCACGTCTTAAAACGGCTTAATTCACCCTAATTAAGCAGGTAATTATCCCGTCACTCATCATCCAGACTTTCTTTCAGTCATTAGGGACAGTTTTGCATAGGAATCTCCTGAATTATGTGTTCAATTGAGCTTAAATCGGCGAGATTTGGGTCGACGGGAGTGGCCTGCCTGTACCATGTGGTATATACTATGACTCGAGGCCGGTCGTTTATTTAAGGATCGAATCTTAATTAAGTCGTTATCGTCATCCTAGGATGGTCTTTTTAGGGTAGGATGGCTTGATTAGGGTAGGTTAGGCTCCTTGCTAATTAACACAAAGTCATGTTATGTCTGTTTAGTGATTTGAGCCTTATTTAGACCTTAATTAACAGCTGCTTGTTAGGGGGTACGGCTGACCTACTTCGGCTTGACCTGACCTGGGACGCTGCGGCTGTGCCCTGACCTGGATGGGAGGAGCTTGGCTGTAAAATTGCTGCAAAAGGCGTTTCAGAATTTTTACGACCTGACCTGACCTTGGACGCTATGCTTTGAACCCCATCGTAGCTGCAGCCGCAGGCGTCGAATCAGCCCAAGGTTTCGAGGTTTCGACGCTTGTTACGGGGTTACAATGCTTACGATGCCGATCCGAAGGAAGAAATTTGGAGGTTTTTATGATGAAAAACAGAAAAATTGCCGTTTACATTTACCTTCCTTTTAATGCATTAAAAGGAAGGTTTCCTCAGGATTCTCTATAGAGGGATGAGAGAGAGAGAGAGATATTTCGGTTCTGGGAGAGTCTGGGGTACTTGAGGTCCAACCTTGAAAGTGGACGGGCAGTTTGAAAGTAATTTTGTTCTGGATCCCGGTACCAAAGGTTGATGGTGCACGTGTCTCTTCTTTTTTGTTCGTTGTTGAACGAGGGTCTGTCCTCAGTTTTGTTTTGTGGTTTTTGCGTGCTGTGATTGGCGACCGTGGACCTTTATCCATCTCCAGCAACCGAAGATCAGGGTGAGTGTTGTGTGTTTTGTGGGGTTGAATTCCGCCACATCTCGAGGATCTTTCGGCTCACGATGATTTTCGGCTTCTGACGCGGCGTAGGAATGGAACCCCTGTCGTAAACCGAGGACTGCCTGTATGTAAAAAAAAGGCCGACTATATCTAAATTCTTGACAGAATAGTTGAGGGGGCAGAGCCCCACCCTGGCTGATTCAAGGCCCAGTGCCATAGGTTAGTTTAGGTGAAGGGAAAATGAGGTTAGGATTTATTCAGTTTTTGGGCAATTTATGGCAAGAAACTTATGCTTCGCACTGTACATAGTTTGAAGGCCGCTCATCATACTTACGGCGGTTGCAATACGCACCTCAAAGTAGATGTGAGTTTTGCGTATTACCCAGCCGTTACATTAAACCCGAGGGTGTAGCCTCACACCCTAGATCAGTCTCTTAACACTACTCTCAAGTGTATATTGAACACACACCTCTTAAGAGTCATATACACCTTAGAGCTGTGTATTTAATATACGCTCGGCAGGAGTATTAAGAGACGGATCTCGGCTGCGAGGTCATACCCTCGGGTTTAATGTCACGGCAGGGCAATATACGAAACGCACAGCTGCTTTGACGTGCATATGGCAACAGCTGTGTCCTAACTGCACCCCTGGCTAGTATGATTAGCAGTTTGAAAACTGTTATATAGTGCCGTCACTATTGCCACAAGCACGTCAACTATTCACTGTATCAGTCTTTGAAAATAGGGTATCATTTTGTGACCCTTGTAAGTTACAGTACACCATTTTGTACAGAGGAAGTGCTGTAAAATCACAGCATTTATTTCTGTATTTGCTCGGCCAATTTGTTCAAGGATTTAAAATTCTAACATTATTACATTTTTATTTCTTTCGATCTCGTAAATTTGAACGTTTCTGGTTTTTCCTTCTGTCGTAAATGAATACGGTTTGAATTGGCTCTTATTTTTTACATATTGCCCCCTTCCTGAGTGGTATGTAAATTGAGTTCAATGTACCGACATCTTCTGTACCTTTTCAGAAAGGACTGTACTCTTTTCAGAAAGGACTGTACTCTTTTCAGAAAGGACTGTACTCTTTTCAGAAAGGACTGTACTCTTTTCAGAAAGGATTGTACTCTTTTCAGAAAGGATTGTACTCTTTTCAGAAAGGACTGTACTCTTTTCAGAAAGGATTGTACTCTTTTCAGAAAGGACTGTACTCTTTTCAGAAAGGACTGTACTCTTTTCTGAAAGGACTGTACTCTTTTCTGAAAGGAATACAGTAATGTATTCTTGTGCAAACAATTTTGACAATTTCTTCCATTTTCAAGGGAACATTTAGAGGGGATATATTCTAACTTTGCTTTCCTTAACCTAACCTAACAGAGGTTGAGAATCTTTGCAAGGGATAACGAGACACATCGCTGGAAAAAACGAGAACCAGTTGGAAAATATTTTCGATTGCAAAGTTAAAAGGCGGTGGTTTGTAAGCTTTGACAACTGAGTTTTATTTTCCAAGAAAAAACTGAAATTTTTTAGCTAAAAAGAAGATTTTATGTTTCAAAATGTTCCTGGAATAATGTTAATGCCTTTTATCATTTATATTTTTATGTATTTAATGATTTACATTTTTATTTATTAGTTGAATCGTTTATGTTCTGTATTTTCCAACAACTGATCTCTTCTGTATTCCCTATTACCTTCTGTAACCTCTCAAACGAACGCTGTAATATTTTTGGAAGCTTCTTGAATTTCACAATTCACATTGTATTTTAATCACATATTTAATCATTTATATTTTTATTCATTAATTTAATAATTTATCTTTTGTATTTTGTATTTCTTATTACCTTCTGTAACCTCTCTCAAACGAACGCTGTAATATTTTTTGGAAGCTTCTTTTAATTTCAATCAGTGGCCCCTTTTGTGGGCGTGTTCCTTATGACTAGGGGTCAGTCTGGTTAATAAAAATGAGAATTGTTCAGAGTTTGCTTATTCTGTATTGTAGTGTAGAAAATAAATGCCTATAAAGGTGTTGAATTTTTTGACAAACTGCAAAATGTTTTAAGTAACTGAAAGATTCTTCTGCATTTACAGCTTCAGCGAGTTTGATGGTGGCGAAGATGTGTGGCAGAGAGCGTGTAATTCAAGAATTACGTCCTCGTTCCACCTACAGACTTCGTACAGACTACATGTCCTCAGGTAGATAGAAAGCTATATTCTCAAGTTGTCTCAGACTTGCAGAAAGATCTGACTGTATAGTTTGGCTTTAGCGATGGTTAATCGTGAGTTTTCTGCTGTAAATGTTTCATCCTGCTGTTAAATCACTATTTTCTTTATTGCTACCTTTTGTGGTGCTGTTTTAAATCATCCTGTCACATTGAAATAGCACTTCAGACTTATTAGATGTCCCATATTTCCTGTCTCCCAGTCTGCTGTCCACCTTCTTGAACTCCTTTCTTTCCCGCTACCATCAAGAGAGGGCCTCCTTTGCTTCTTCCAAAATTGATATCTGGGCATCTTCAGTAGGATATGAGGTTCTTGCTAACAAATATTGTGTTTTATTTGATGAAAAGTTCAGATTAATATAAAGCACAGGCAGTCCCCGGCTTATGACAGTGGTTCCGTTCTGATGCCGCATCGTAAGCCGTGAATGGTTTTAACCTGAAGTATTGTTGAAAATCGCAAGAAAACCCTACTTTTCATCATTTGAGTTTCTTGTAAATGATGTAAACTGCATTTTTATTGAGTTTTTCATGAAAAAACTCCAAATTCTGACCATTCTGACATTTAGGCGCCATATTTCTTCCGTCGGCTCAGCTTCTTAAACCCAGAACGTGCGTTGTTACCCGGGGAAATAATTTCTGAATATACTTGAAGAGCATCATAAGCTCGGAACGTCTTGAGCCAAACCTGTTGTAACCCAGGGACTGCCCGTGTTCTCTTGTTGAAAGTTTGTAAAACAAATTTGATGTCTGACACACGCAAACTCAGACAGCCACAGGATTTGGTTCGAAGAGTTGCCAAACTCTTGCTTTTATGCAGAAGATTCTGTAACTTCAGGTGCCCATAGGAGGGTAGGGCCGTCAAGTGCACCTCACACAGTGCACTGTAAGCATTCCTCAGTGTTCTGTGCAGCATCCCTTCAGCCCCTAGCTGCAACCCCTTTAATTCCTTTTACTATACCTCCATTCATAGTCTCTCTCTTCTAATGTACTTTCCTCAACCTTCACCTGATAGTTGTTTCATAGTGCAGTTGTTAACCTTTCAAGCCTTTTCATTTTACTCAGTTTCCCCTTCCAGCGCTGAACGAACTCCTCGTAGGTTCCAGCACTTGGTCTTTTGCCTGAATTTTGTACTCCATTCCTAGAAGCGCTTTTAGTCAGCAGATTCATTTTCATGCTAAGAATCGCACAAAGACATTATGAGTGTTTTAATACGTTGGAGTGCCCCTCTTGACTTTGGCATGAAGGTACGTTGATGTTGATGAAGCGTCAGAATGAATGTAGCTGTTCGTATCGATGATTTTTTTGTACCGTCTCTAAAACGCATCTCCAAAGCGGCAGGCTTTATGAGATGATAAATCCGATGATAACTTGCCGAGGTCGTGTTGGATTTTAGCATCCATTAAAAAAAAAATGAAGGTCAGATTCAAGTAAAAGTTTTTTGGAAGAATATTTTTATAAACTGGACGTAAAGATACAGTTTTGAAACGCTTATATTTTGTAATGGGTGCCTTGTTGTTTGTTGATATGAATGCCAAAGTTGTAATAACGTTATGTAAGCCACATTTTTGGGTGTCTCAACACCCATTGCTTCTGTGGTCTTTCCCATTCGATGATAAATATTTTTCCTTCATTTTTGTTACTTAATTGACTTTGCAACTTATTGGAAATCTAGAAAATATTTGAGTGCCGGTTGTAAGTGAGGGTCTTGTTACTTATTCGTCTTTGTTACTTATCAGAAATATAGAAATGATTAAAGTGCAGTGTGTAATATTATTGTTACTCAACGGACTTTGTTACTTTTGAGAAAGACCAGACTCCCAAATCTGGTGTCAAGTTGAGGTGGTAATTATGCTTTCAGAAAAAGCGCTTGTGAATAGTCGTATGGTAATATTCAATCATTGCTTTGGTAAAGTATATGGGATTGATTTTTCCTTGCACCATTAACCTTCTTTGCTTTTTCAGGTGAAAATTTGGCTACCATGGCCGACTTGAAGATGGTGAGGAGGAGAATGGATAGGACGGTAAAGAAGAAAGTGAGAGAGAGAGTTGGTTACAGACCCCACTGCCCTATGGACGCTTTGCAGATGTTGCAAAGATGCGTATGTGCAAGGTGCGTGGTAAGACTTTTTGATTTTATGATTGTTGAAGTGAGGACTGTTATCTGTACGAAGGTTCTAAGGTGCACTAAATGGACCAAATGAGGATTGAAGAAGCCCTTTGATAAGAGTCCCTCTGATTTGGGGGGGTAGCGTCGTCAGTGCACCTCACAGTGTGCACTGTAGGCATTGCTTAATAAGGTTCTTTGTTGCGTACAGCTGCTTGCTATCTTGCTATCCACCCTCTCCTAACAATTGTTCCATAGTGCAACTGCAGAAGGTTTTCCTCTTCCTGTTACACCTTTCAAACCTTTATTCTCAGTTCCTATTTCAGCACCGAATGTCCTCATTGTAGGACCTAGCGCTTAGCCCCTGGCCTAAATTATGCATAACATTCCATTGCATTTACTGACGACAGGTCAATGTTCGGCTTACTTAGACTTGCGACAGACTGGACGCAGATCATATACATGTTTGACGTCCCTCTCCAGTTCCGAGTTTTCAATAACAGCGTCTGTAAATAGTTTTATTAGCATAGTTTTGGGTGTCCAAATTGTGTGTGGGGCTTTTAACGCCGTTTTCTTTGCAATTGTTGCAGTGAATTGATGGTAGTAGTAGCTGTACCTAACTCTTGGCCTGGTCATGTAGGAATCTGAAGCAAGTAATGTTCTGAAGATGGAGATTTCAGATCAATTATAGCTCCAGAAATGTTAACCTGGTCACTTGCAAGATCAAACAGCATTTTTGCTTTCTTCATGGAATGTTTGCTCAACAGCAGGGGAATCCTGTAGTTAACAACATCCATTTCTGTGGTAGCATGCACATTTCAAATTTAGCTGAGCAGGTTAATAATTTTGATCAAAGGAGCCACGACACTGTCAGTGGAAGTGTACGTCAAGGCCAGCTCTTGAGAAATAGCCTCACATTTGTAATTACTGAACTATCCTTTCCAAATACAGTTTTAGAATGCCCAAAGTCCATAACAGCACATTCTGTTCTTGATTGCTCTCTTAGTGTCTGTAATTGGCTACTGTTTGCGTCATCTCCTGCATAATCCGTAAATACTGACAGAAACACTGTTTACGAGTCACTTTTCCATGCATTTGGGCATTTCATGTTCCCAGTGGAATCGAGATTTGCACATTAAGCCTGATACAGACACCACCCTACTTGAAAATGATTTATGTTCGAAACAGCCATTTGTATGTTGAATTGTTTGCAAGTTGGTTGCTGTGCTCTTGATGCCTGTTTTAGTACAGTCTGTTATAAAATCAATACATTACTGTAGGTTTTTTCATCCTAAAACACAGTACACTGTACATAGACAGTACTGTATGTACAGAAGGGCGCAAGAAACAGAATTTGAGATCACGGGTGGCAAAGGGGAGCGCTCTGAACACAGTTTTAAATTGCGATCCTGTTTGTATCTCTGAGTGTTTGTAAGTTGAATGTTGGTAAGTAGGGCGGCCTCTGTATTTTACTGGCAGGTCCAAGAGGGGCGGTCCTGTCCCCTACCAAAGTTGAGTGTGGGTGAGCTTTAGCAGAATATAGGGAAGCTATTTCAAACCATCTCACCCGTCTCCAAAAGATAGTTTCGCATTTTACGTCGCTGAGAAACTCACTTGGATTATTCCCCTATGTAGGGAAGTACCATCAGTGCACTTCACATGGTGCACTGTAGGCATCAAGACACATTTACACTGTCAGTGAATATCAAAGTGACAAAATTGATTTGTAATAATTTTTCGTTCCTTTTGTTGTGTTTTGACAAATTGATGGGAATATCTGTTGCCAAAAACAACTTCCTATTGATCTCTGGAGTCATTTAATTGCTTCAGGCAGTTTGGTGCCCATATTACCATTGCTCTTAAACCTTGGACTGTGTCATAGTCTATGCATAATGATCTTTTCAAGTCTTGGGTCTAAGTTCACGTGCTTTGAGGAACAATCAAGCACAATTTCATTCAGAATGGGAACAACGTTTTAGAACTGAGAGGGTCAGCTTTTACAGACATTTAAGCGAGACCAATTCTCTTGCTTCTGCCAAGTTAACACCTGAGATTCTCCTCTGATCTGAAATGTGGTTAATTATCTCGTACGTCGCTCTGTCACAGGACGTTAGAATGTCATTGTGGATTCTTACTGCAGGTTACTTTTTGTGCAAAATGGACGATTCTTGAGTGGAGCGTCTTGCTGTGTTTTTTATTTTGTTATTATTCAGAAGATGAACAACCCTATTCATAAATGAACACGCCCACCGAAGCAGCCATTGACTTGAAATTCCAGAAGCATCCAAGGAATATTTTGGTGTTCGTTCGAAAGAAGTAACAGAAGGTAATGGGGAGTAATGGGAAATACAGAAAGGTCTCTGTTGAAATACAACTTATGAATAATTGACAAACAAGAGACCAGTTTTCTGCACTTTTCTCTCGTCCAAAATCTGGAAGGTGTCAGGAGGTGTTGGGAGATTGCCTCCCTCTCATGGGAGATTGCCCCCTTTTGTGGGAGATTACCCCCTCTCATCCAAGAGGATTGAGAATGTCACTGTAGACTCTCACCTTGAAGTCACATCATTGTGAGTAGTTTGCAGACTGTGCCCTCTGCTAATTGACACCGCTTGCAGTTTGCAGTGTTCCTCCTGCTGATTGACACTGCTTGGAGTTTGCAGACTGTGCCCTCTGCTAATTGACACCGCTTGCAGTTTGCAGACTGTGCCTCCTGCTGATTGACACTGCTTGGAGGTTTGATTGTGTCGGCCCCCATTATGTAGAAGTCGACCCATTCTGTCAGCCTGGACACTTCTGCTGTAATCCCTGGGGCTTTACAGTCTGCCTTCCAAGGGATGGCAAATTGCTTTTGGGGGCGGTTGTTTCTTATAACTCTTAATAGCCAAGAACAAGGCAGAAACCTTCACACAGAGCTACTGTTTCAAAGACCTTGTGAAATTCTTAAACTCGTGAATTGTCTTTTTTTTTTCATAGCACCATGAAGCTATATTGCAAACACTGCAAGAATACGTTGCATTATCCACTGCAGTTATCATCTAAGCATTCACCCAAAATCCTCACTGTTTAATTATCTCCTCTTGCCATTTTTTATATCTTGAAAGACCATATCCGTAGCCATGTTGCCTTGTAGGTGTCGCCATGCAATGGGACGAACGCCTGGGCTCTTGCATTAAGGGATGTGGGTCTTGTCGTGCTGTTTTGATAATGTCGTGGGAATTCTTATGCCTTTTATTACATGTTTATGTAGTGGCTTTTATTTGTACATACATACAGGTGCTCGGTAGCTTTTTATTTCTGACTCTTCAGTGTCTGTAATCTATTATTGCGTCTCAAGTCTTTTATTAAGTGTGTCTTGCTTTTCGTATCCTGCTAAAAGATATTTACTGAAGGTTCAGGACAGTTGACTGAAAACCTTGCTCGAATGATATCAGTTCCTGAATGGGGTCAGCAACTAGCAAATTCTCCAGGTTCCTTTTTTATGAGAGAAGTCACAGGCTCTCCAGAACCTCATAACGTCACCATCATTTCTAGGCAGTGAGGAGAACTAAGTACAGGCAGTCCCCGGGTTATGTTGGAGGTTCCATTCCGACGCCGCGCTGTAACCTGGAAAATGACGTAACCCGGAATGTCACAAGAAAAATGTATGAAAACGAGAAATAAAGTAATGAAAGCTTTACCTTTAATCCTCTGGGTTTACTGTACAGTAATTGACTTGCATTCTGATGTGGTATGCAACCAAAAACCTCCAAAGTTTGACTTTTATATTGTAGCTGTGTTTATGTACTTTTACTGTTCTGTCGCAGCACAAGACAGCGACGTAACCTCGGAACGTCCGCTGTAACCTGGAACTGGTTTTTTCATTAACATATTTGAAAAGCGACGTAAGCTTGGAACAGCGTAAGACGGCGACGTAAACCCGGAACGACGTAACCCGGGGACTGCCTCTATTCCACTTGTTGCTCTCTCTCTCACCTCCAGTGTGTGTTTTAAGGACGGAATCATTTGATGATAACACGATCTGCTTTCCGAGGATAATTGGAATCGCTCGAACCGTTGGGCTGAAAGTATCCGCTTGCAATTGCATTGCGTTGACGACGTCACAATATGTCGTCTAGATCTGGAGTTTAAATCGGTACAGTTCTAGATTCAGAAGAAGTGCGTAAGTGCTGCCCGCAGGAACCTAACAACACCTCGTTGCATTTGTCGCGCTTTAGCTCTCCGTGGCTCAATCCTTCTTTATGAGAGCAGCGGTTATGACTTGGACCATCGACGGATGGCCTCTCGTTTGTCGCTTTTGCGCAAGTTGTATCTCGACGAGATCTCTTGCATTCGCAGTTGATCCCCGATTCCCGTTTTCCTGCCGAGAGCGAGATTCGCTGAACACCAGAAGCATCAATGTGCAGGAAATGCCTCTCGCTTCGAACTTCTCGGTTCCAGAGGTCCTATAATCCTCACGCCATCTCCCTGAGGGCGTCGTGCGATGGGAACTTTGGAAGTTCGAGCGGAGGTGCGGTGCGTTACTACCCTAATGCCATTCTCCTGGTATTTTAATACATTTTTATCTGTTTTTTAATTTATTGATTTATATTTTCTTTTCTTTATCTATTTTCCTTTACCTCCTCTTACTTTGACCAGCGTTCATCTACTGAATTATAATAATAATAATAATATTTATAATAATAATAATAATAATAATAATAATAACACAGGTGTGCGCACTTCCTCGTCCAGTGAGGACGAGCTTTCTTTTGAGGTCGCGTGCGATGTTGACATATAAGTTACGGAGGGTGCCGTTAGCTCGGAGTCTTGGTATTTTCTGAGTCGCAGGAGCTGGATGTGAGCTTCTTGTTCAGAGGAAAGAGTAATCTGTGCCTTGTGTGTTCTTGAGGGCAATACATTCAACAAGGAGTCCAGGAATCCTCTCGAGTCTCGCAGCGTCCCATCGACCCCAAGCTGCGACCTCTTTCGTTCCTTTTACTGTGCCTCCGTTCATGTTCTCTGTCCTCCATCTTACTTTCCTCAGCTGTCTCCTGACAATTTTCCTCCTGTTAGACCTTCCAAACCTCTTCATCCTCTCAATTTCCCCTTCGTAGACCCCAGGGCTTGGCCCTTGGCCCGGATTTTATATATTCCATTCCATTCCAACAAGGAATCCTCTCTACCAAATAAAATACCAAAGGGGCTTTGGGAATGCAGGATTCCTTCCTTGTTGTGTCCAACTTTGCTCTTTCTGTTTGCTAAATGGCCGTCAGAGAGGACGACGTGTTTCATGTTGGTTCCTTGGGTACGAGTGCGTGGCGGTACAGTACAGGCAGTCCGCGGTTGTCGGAGGGGGTTCCGTTCTTGGCGGCACGACGATAACTGAAAATCGCCGGTAACCGGAAGCAAAGTCTGCGGGCTCCGAAAAATCGTACGGCGCCGACGACCGTTATCGGCGCCGTAATGAAAAATATAATTTGTTTATAGGATTTACTTCAGCAGTACAGGCAGCCCCCGGTTTACGACGGGGGTACCTTTCCTACGCCGCGTCCTAAGCCGAAAAATCGTCAAAAATCCTAAGAAAACCTTACTTTTAATGCTTTGGACGTATTGAAAAACGATGTAAATGCATTTTTATTGAGTTTTCCATCAATAAAACCTCCAAAATTTTATTATTCTGCCGTCTTGTAGCCATATTTCTTCCGCCGGATCGGCGTCGTAACCGTCGTAACCCCTGAACATGCGTCGTAAACCGGGAAATAATTTCTGATGAATATATTTGAAGAGCGTCGTAACCTCGGAACGCCGTAAGCCGGACCCGTTGTAACCCGGGGACTGCCTATTCCTTATCCTTGACTCTAGCCTGAACAGCAGTTCTGCTAAGTCCAAGGGCACGGCCGATTTCAGCGTTCGCCTCGCCTGAAAGAAAAGCATTAGCTTAAGCGAGGCCGGGCATTTGTTATAAAAAATTAGGCTACATGTTGTGCCCCTAATCTGCATCCAGTACACACAGTACTGTGCTGTAGTAGTACACTGTACATTCGAAAGACTGACGTAAATATAATCTTTAATAGGGTGAAATATTGTCCATGACGCATCGATTCCTAAATTTGTACTTTTTCACTCCATATTTAATTGGTCGAGCAACAAGGAAACGAAACTTGAAGAAACCTTTCAAAAGATTGAAGTTTCACTAAAAAAGTGAGTTACCGTAACTGCCAGCCGAAATAAAATACTGTGTACTGTACTGTACTGTACTGTATAGTAAGTATGTGAAGTCTTTGTACAGCACTGTACGTACTGTGAATGCACATTTTTGGATGTGTGTCATGCAAACTGTACAGTATTTTGATTCGATATTTATTCGGTCAAACCGCAAGAAAATGGAATTTTGGGAAAGTTTGCAAAAGATTGAAGTTTTATTAACAAAATGTGTTATAATTAACTGCATAATTAATAATATATAACCATTGAAGTCTTTGTAAATGCATTTTTTGGTAGGGGGTCGGGCGCCTTCGTCGCAAATGCTACCGCGTCACGGCCAGATACATAACAACTCTTTTACATAAATGTGGAATTTAATTTGCCTAATCCTTTGCTATGATCTGCACAGTAGTTCCGCAGAATTTCAATGCCAGATCCGACGAACGTACGAGTAAACCTCGGCCTGACGGCAATGGACGCCCAGGTCCGAACAGCCCTTTTCAGACCGCCTGACGATGTCGTATTTCAGCTCCATCGTTATAGACTTCCTTTTCATACTGGCACCTCCGTCGGATGCAGGATTCCGGCGTTTGGGGCTCGTGACGGAATCGCAAAAGTCGACATGGCGGGAGTAGAGTCGGCGCTACATATCTCGGCGAAAGGGACGCACAGATCGACGGAAACGTGCTCTCTGAGGCTGTGGGTTGCTTGGTATTCATCCTCAGCACGCATGCGCGATTGACCCAAGCAGCGGGCGGGCCGTTTTGCGGTCAAGTGTAGTTACAGGACGCTCGGAAAGGAGTTCCCGTCTACTGCGAGGGTGGGGGGGTCTCGTATGCCGCCAATAACCGGTTATTGGCGACGATAACTGGTTATCGGTTAAGTTAACCGATTATCGGCATCGATGACCGGACGGCGCCAATAACCGGACATCGAGCCATTTAAAAACCCGTATTTTTTTATTAATATTTTTGAAAACCGCCTTAAAACCGGATCTCCGCTAACCGAGTCTGCCGACAACCGGGGTCAGCCTATATTATTATTATTATTATTATTATTATTATTATTATTATTATTATTATTATTATTATTATATTATTATTATTATTATTATTATTATTAGTATTATTATTATTACTTGACCCAATTTCAGGACTCTTTTTGCATATAGTCGCTAAACAGTAATGTACAATCACTAACCACTTACATTTACTATACACTTACACTCATTAAGCGCCCACACTTACTACACACTCACACCCAATAACACTAAAGACTCGCTGAGTACTCAACACTCACTGTACCCATTCACTCGATGAACATTCACTACACACTCGCCCAGTCCTAAACATTCACTGAATACTTACACACTAAACATTCACTAACATTCACTAAACATTCACTAACTTTCACTAAACGTTCACTAAACCCTAGACACTCACTAAACATTCACTGAATACTTACTCACTAACATTCACAAAACATTCACTAAGCATTCGCTGAATACTTACACACTAAACATTCAATAACATTCACCAAACATTCTTTGAATACTTACACACTAAACATTAACATTCACAAAACATTCTCTAAACCCTAAACACTCACTAAACATTAACTGAATACTTACACACTAAATATTCACTAACATTCACAAACATTCACTAAATACTTATGCACTAAACATTCACTAACATTCACTGACATTCACTAAACTTTCACTGAATACTTACACAGTAAACATTCACTAACATTCACTGAATACTTACACACTAAACATTCACTAACATTCATTAAACCGTAGACACTCACTAAACAGTCACTTAATACTTACACAGTAAACATTCACTAACATTTCTCAAACATTCACTGAATACTTACACATTAAAATTAACTAACATTCACTGAATACTTACACACTTAAACACTCACTAACATTCACCAAACATTCACTGAATACTTACACAGTAAACATTCACTAACATTCACCAAAACTTTCACTGAATACGTACACACTAAACATTCACCAACATTCACTAAACCATAGACACTCACCAAACATTCATCAAACATTCACTGAATACGTACACACTAAACATTCACCAACATTCACTAAACCGTAGACACTCACTAAACATTCACTTAATACTTACGCAGTAAACATTCACCAAACATTCACTGAATACTTATACACTAAACATTCACTGAATACTTATACACTAAACATTCACTGAATACTTATACACTAAACATTCACTGAATACTTATGCACTAAACATTCACCAACATTCACCAAACATTCACTGAATACTTACACACTAAACATTCACTGAATAATTACACATTAAACATTCACTAACATTCACAAAACATTCACTAAACCCTAAACACTCACTAAACATTCACTAGCATTCACTAACATTCACCAAACATTCACTGAATAATTACACTAAACATTCACAAAACATTCACTAAACCCTAAACATTCACTGAATACTTACACAGTAAACATTTACTAACATTCACTAAACACTACTGAATACTTACACAGTAAACATTCACTAACATTCACTAAACATTCACTAAACCCTAAACACTCACTAAACATTCACTAACATTCACTTAAACACTCACTGAATACTTACACACTAAACATTCACTAACATTCACTAAACATTCACTAAACCCTAAACACTCACTGAATACTTACACACTAAACATTCACTAACATTCACTAAACCCTAAACACTCACTGAATACTTACACACTAAACATTCACTAACATTCACTAAACCCTAAACACTCACTGAATACTTACACACTAAACATTCAGTAACATTCACTAAACCCTAAACTAAACATTCACTAAACACCTACTCATTGAAATAATAATAATAATAATTGTTATTTAATAGAACACTTTTGTTATAGAAATAATTGATTAATTAATTCCAATAAGTAATCTAATAATTAATTAAAATAATCTAATTAATTAAAATAATTAATCTAATGATAGTTAATTATAAGGGTCTACAAACCTGTCAGTTACGCCTTTAACGAGAAACTGGCGGCCATTTTTAAGGTGTTATTTAATTTCTATTGAATTGATTAGTTATTGTTATATAATTGTTATATAATTAATTAGTTATTTAATTAATTAGTTATTTAATTATTTATTATTTAATTATTTCATTAAACATTTACTTGATTGTTATTTTATTGCTTTCTTCACGTCTTGCAAATTTGGTCGATGTTGGTCCGGAGGTTAATCAGTAGTTCTGTTATTATTATTATTATTAATTATTATTATTATTATTATTATTATTATTATTATTATTATTATTATTATTCCTTTATTACATTTTTATATCATTTTTCAGATCTCCTCCTCCCATCGACCTTAAGCCCCACAACGGAGGCTGAACGTGACCCCAGATTTGCCGAAATTTCAGGCCACCAATCCCCCAAATTCACAAAGCCCCTTCGCCTCTTCACCCCCCCCCCCCCCACACCCCGTCACGACCCTCTTCTCAAAAGCCAAAAAATCCTCTCTAGGATTCGTTTCCTACGTCCTGGTTCCCGTCGACTCCTCTTCCGTCCTCGGTCCTCGCAAGGTGGGCATAATGGCGGTGAAGTTAACTTGAACTTTAACTTAAGCAATAATTGACATTAAAAATAGTGTTGAAAAGATATTCAATGGGTAATGACGGTATAATCTGGAAGTTTATAAACCTCTCTTACAACTTGGTGTATTGGCAAGATTTTGTTCAGTAGTTTTAGATATAAATTCTGAAGTGCGGATGGATTTCAGCACGTTTTAGAGAGCAGCGCCTTGAAATGACATCGTCAGGATCTGATTAAAGATTTTCCTTTCAGAATGAGCACCTAGGAGAGGACTCTTGCCGCAGAGAACTAAATGTCGAGGAGCTGCTTACTTCTGATGCTTGAGTGGACCAAGATGACCCATTATCACCTGGAGCCACATCCTGTAATGGAAAGGCCTAAATAAAAATAGAACCGTCCTACTGAATTTGGTGTAAATGTCAGACCAGTTAAAGACTGCGTTTGCTTAAGTGGGTAACGTTGAATCTGGTACAGTTAGGAGCACTTTTGCTTGCCATGAACTCGGGTTAAAACCTGCAAATTGACTGCTTTGAACAATAGGTCAGATTCGATAAGAGTCAGTTATGGTAGTCTTAAAAGCATCTGAAAGCTGATGATATTCTGCACTGGTAGTTAGTCTGTAGTAAAGCGTGGTGGTAGAACTTCTGGCTAAGAATTCTCTGGAGAACTAAATACAAACTAAAATGTTAAATAATGTCAGATATTTTTGGTACAGGAAAGATGACACTCGCTGCACCCTCAAGAAAATCTTTGTCAGGTTTTGTGGACGAGAATGTGGTCTACAAAACTAAGAGTTTGTAGTTCTAGAGAGAGAGGCTTCAGCCTTTCAGACCCACTGGTTTTGCTATGACACACCCCTGGCTCCTCCCCCAGACAGCCGTTAAGCGAGCACAAACCACGGCCCATCGGGGCGGAGCAACCAGAGACTTGCGAGTTGACAGGACACAGGCAACACCTGTTACACCTCACCATTACTACAACTCTCCCCTAATTATTGTCACGAGGGACAACGACTTAATCAACCAATTAAAATGTCCAAAAAAGTCGTAGTATCAGCGGATGTGCATAATCTTAGCGAAACCAGCGGTGACGACAATATTCCACCGGCACAGCCCAAAAACCAGCCAGGAACCTTCCAGCAGTGAAATTCTTCAAATGTTATTATTACAGAATCAAACATTATTGAAACTAGTGGAGAAAGGTTTAATAACCTGTTTTTATATAAAAACGTCTTGGATAGCAGCGGATTCAGACAGATGACGTCAATCTAGGCTGCCTCTTAGCCGCTCCCTTCCGCCTATCCCACCGAGATCCTATCGTCGACATTTAACTGGAGGGGTTCCTGTCAATGGCGGTATAATTGCGCCTACCTCAGCTAATGGGTAGAATTTTACATCACACTCGTTTCCTTTCGGTATAATTGTTCACCCCTTACCATGAGGAACTGCGTCTTAAGAATTTCTGACAGGTCGGCTATATAAATAATATAAGATGATTACTGTAGAGGCCATATAAATTTAAGTATGGGATACTAGCGATTGACCTGGATTAACCGATGAAGGCCATTTGAGCCTAGAACCCGATTGCCTGGCTTCAGCCTTCTAGGTCTGCTGCTGTCCAACCTGATTTGTAAATTCATGAGCCATATTATAGACATCAGTTAAACTTTTATTATCAAATTTGAGTCTAGTTTTTCACTCCTATTGCAGAAGTGGTTCGACTGCAAAAAGGAATGACAATTCCCCTCCTCCTCCTAAGCGCCCTCGCCGTAAAGTAGATTTACCTGAGAATGCAAATGAAGAATTATTTACAACTTATAATGAAGATAGTAGTGACTGTGAAGAATTTAACCCGCTCACCTTTAACAAACCTATTCCTACTTATATATCTAACAATTTTAATGCTGTGCCCTCCATTCATAGAGGTGGGAAAATACAATTAAATGACTCCCTAATTGCATTAACATGAAGTGAAGGAGACAAGAACTCTCATGATCAATTCTTTGTTTGTAATCATAATAAAGAACTTGCAGACCTTTTCAAATTGATAAATTTGCCAAAGTTGAACTTTTGGCCAAGTGGCAGGTTGTTTAATGAAGATTTCAAGAAGAAACTTCACTTTGATATTGAGAACATTAAGATGGCTATATCTTCTTTTCAAGGGCATGCAGCTCTGGCGCAATTAGCTTACCCCTCTAAGATTAACGATATTGATTTCGTTACTAAAGTGATAATTGGGCCTTTCAGGAAACACATTGATCTAATTAAAAGTTTAATCCGCTCATTCAGAAGTAGAACTTTACCCAGGAACCTCAATTTAGATACCAGAGATGCTATTATGAAAGCTGAAACTAATGATATATGGGTCTTATCAGATGATCAAAGGAAAGCTCTTGCTTCGTGCTTTCGAGGCGGTCCCCTTCCTAGAGGAGGGGACATCATCCCTAGAGGTGGAAGGTTCAACTTTGGCAAGTATCAGGGCTACCCCAGAGAGAAATTTAACTTTTACAGAAGTGTCAGGGGAAGCTTTGGGTTCAGGAATAGGTTCAATCCCTACAGGCGAGGTATCAAGAGAGGTGGCCGAAGAGGGGGAAGGAGTACAGGGGGACAGACAGCAATTAATTCAGACGTCAAAGATAAGAAACAAAACTAATCATGCTTTAAATCTTAATACCATCGAGCCCTGCTCGGACCAAGTGGAAAATAACCTGGAGCTTCACAGTAAAGATAAAAATTTGGCAAATGTACCCACTAACAATTCAATGATATTGGAAGAGTTAAATTTCCCTACAGAAGCCTCTAGCTCCAAGGAAACCTCTCACGCCCCTCCAGTAAGTGGGATAGGTAGGTCATTGACAAATAAATGAAAAAATTGGCAAAAACTCCCAAATTCTTCTTTTGCACGCAACTTGATCAGTAAGGGTGTGAGACTCCCATTTACCAATAAAAATAAGGCTCAAAAGACTTTGAAAAGATTTGGGGTTGATAGATATTATTCTTCTAGCAAGAGAATAATACTAGAGAGAGAATGTGACAGATTACTAGCCCTAGGGGTAATAGAACAAATTAACAGAAATTCTTTCTACTACTCTAACCACATATTTTACAAGCTTAAACCCGATGGGGGCATTCGCCTAATCTTCGATATGAAATGCCTTAATACTATGATCAAGAAACCTTCTTTCTCTATGCTGAAACCTAAAACTATATTCCCTTATTTGCATTTAAACAACTGGGCACGTAGACTTGATTTAAGGGACGCTTATTGGCACGTCCCTCTTCATTCCAGTGCTCAAAGATTCTTAACGTTCAAATTAGGAAGGCGTAAATTCAAATGGACGGTTGTTCCCTTTGGGTTAAAGACAGCTCCCTACATCTTTTCCAAACTAATGTACACAGTAGTTAAATACATTAGGAAGAAATATAATATACTCATCCTTAACTACTTAGATGATATACTCATACTGGCAGATGACTTTCACAAATGCGAATCTCACATCCAAACAGCCATTGAAGTGCTCACGGAACTGGGTTGGCAAATATCTATTAAAAAGTCTGTTATTCATCCAGTGCAAAAGATAGAGTTCCTGGGAGTTCATTATAACTTGGAGAACAAAACAATGAGACCAATGCAGGAAAACATTGATAAATGTATCAGGCTTGCCAATACAGTATCCAACTTGAACAGATCTGACCTCAAATTATATCAAAGGTTGATAGGATCGCTTAACTTCTGTTCCTACTACACCTTTTATTGTAGATACCATCTTAAATTCCTTCACAGATTTCATAGATATTTTGCTAAAGGATATAGAGTCATTGCTCCTTCTGCACATTAACATTAGAGAACTACTTGCATGCATTTACTGTATAAAACACTTCAGAGACAAACTAAGAAACAAAGTGGTACTAATTCACATAGATTCACAAGTAACATACTGTTGGGTCAAAAAACATGGTAGCATTAGGAACAAATCGGCCCGGGAGGCCATCAAAGTGTCACTAAACATCAAAGGGAAATACAACATAGACATTCAAACTAAATGGATTAGAGGGAAAAGCAATGTGATGGCTGATTCCCTATCGAGAGACTTTGGTTCCGTACATCCAGAAGCCGCTCTTGACGATAATCGCTTCAATTTAATTTGCACAGACATGAATTTCTTTCCTGAAATAGACCTTTTCACCAATGGCTTTAATTCTAAATGTAAGAGGTTTTGTTCTTCCGTACCCAACACAAAAGCAATTGGTAACAATGTTTCCCAGGAAACGGAACCATGGATCCCCCTAGTCAAGACAGTCTCCAAGGAATGCCGGAAGTACAAAGTCAAAGTAGAGGGCTGCCAGATACTTCATATGGACTGTACCTTACCCTTAGCGCAACACCACTTGAATTTGATCGCCTTCGGAATATAAAAGATCAACCACCTTCCATATTTCCTCCAGAGATATGCAACAAAATTACTTCCAGTTTACGAGACAGCTCCATGGCCGAGTACCAAAATCTCTTCAGGAGCTTTGAAGAGTTCATACACAATAAATATGGAAGTAACAAGTTCCCTCTTTTATCAGTGCTACTCTATTTCAACGAATTAATAGACAAGGGCTAGGATTTTGAAGGGATACTTTCCCAATTATTGTCTAGCAGAAGACAAGTATATTAAAGCTATGCTTGATGGAGCAAATAGAAGAAGACCCAGCAATTCTCATCAATCTCCAGGCTGGGATCTTGATAAAGTGGTTTCCTTCCTCAACACTACAAGAGATGATTCTGTGCTGCTCACGATTCAGAAGACCTTATTCCTCGTAGCTTTGGCTTGCCCATTGAGAGCTAACCAATTTAATCATCTATGTATCTCCAGGAGCACCTTCACGCCAGAAACCACTGTGTTAAGGAACCACCCTTCCTTCATGGCCAAGAATCAGAGAAACAATTACACTCCCATTGAATTCAGCTTTAGGCGTCGCCCTACCAAGCCAAAAATTCGTCCAGTTAGACAATTAAACTTTTATCTGGAGCACACAAATAAAATCTGTGCAGAAAGGCACATAGATAGGGAAGGCCATATTTGGCTGGATGGAAACTTCAAGATCATGTCCCTTCCAAAGATGAGGCAGCTACTCAGGGACTGTATTTTCAGAGCTGATCCCAATGCCAGAAAACACTCCACCAATTTCCACTCTATCAGAGGTCAAGCAGCTTCAAGGATGATGTATAATGGAGTTACGCTGCAAGAGATAATGGCTGGATTGAATTGGAAAAGCAACTCTGTATTCGGGTCATTTTATGCTCTCCCCGGTCTACAGGGAGCTTTCGATGCAGTCGTTGCAGGACTTCGTCTTCATGCCCCCTGAAGTATCAGGTGAGCAAAACCAGTGGGTCTGAAAGGCTGAAGCCTCTCTCTCTAGAACTGACAGTTTACTTGTGAACCCAAGTTCTGGAGAGAAGAGGCGAGGCCTTTCAGACCCAGGGTCTAGTTCACCCTCCGACCCTACCCCCGTAACCGAGGAGACCATTCTGGAGGAAATAAAGGTTCACAAGTAAACTGTCAGTTTCCATTCCATTCCAACAAGGAATCCTCTCCAGGGAATGTAGGAATACAGCCGTACCCTTTCTGTTTGCTAAATGTCCTTCCTCTGCTGGTCTGCCTACCAGGATCTTAAGGTCTTCACCAATCTTGCATTTGCAAGATGGCTGGTTGCAACATCGACACGTTCAGAGGACCTCCGTCAGAGAGGTCTTTGCCAGTCTTGCAATTTGCAAGATGACTGGTTGCTTTGTCAATATCTGCCATTTTATTTGCAACATTCCAAGTATTCCCAATTGCTTTTTCCAAACTGAGGGGCACTTTCTCTGAAATAAACTGCAAGGGGTCTGTGCCCCCAGTCGCCATCTTCTCGACCAAATATTTTCCCACAGTAATTACTTTTCAGAGACGTCACAGCAACGGCAGAACCTCGTTAAAGCATCTTCAGGCTTGAGGGACGCCTTGGTCCTTCCTGCTGAAGAAGGAGAAGAAGCCTGGTGGCTTTGAACTCACTCCTGCAGAAGGTGTTCCTCTTGTCACACCTTCCAAACCTCTCGCTCTCGGTTTGCCTTGAAGCACTGAATGACCTTGTGTGTCCCAGTACTTGGCCTGTGGCCTAAATATTCCATTCCATTCCATTTGATTGGCAGCTTCATGAAATGTGGAAGTCTTTCTCAAAGAAGTCACAAGATGGCGGGTTTTCCAGCCACTGGGCACATTAAGCCTGTTATCTCAGTCTGATAAACAACGATAGGCGTAATGTGATTGATAAATTTGATATGATAAACTTGTTTTATGTTATAAAAACAGTTTTAGTCGATATTTTAATAGGATTCCAGCGTGCGAACCCAACGAGAACTAAGATTCCTGGTGCAGCTTCTTGTTAATTCATTTAACGACTCATTTCCGTCTTGTAGGTAACTGCAATTTGTACGAACATGGTCTGTTGATTCCGTATATATTATCTTTCTGGTTTGTTATCTGTGTCTTTGGTAATATTGGCCCAGTCCTTTGCTGGGTTCGTGTAACGATGCGCAAATGGTTTCTGGTCAGTGTTTGTGCTTGTGTACAGACGTCACCCTACTCACAAACATTCAGAGGTACAAACAAACAGGACCTCAAATTAAAATTGCTTTCGGAGCCCCCCCCCCTTTGCAACCCGTAAATTCGGCAAGTTCAGATTTTGCACAGCCTGTTCAGCTCATACAGTGTAATGCGTTTTAGGATTGGAACACGTACAGTACTGTCTTGATTTTGCAACGTACTGTACTTGAATAAGCACGAAGAGTACAGTAACCAGTTTACAAACAATTCGAAGTACAAACGGCCGTCCGGAACGTAACTCGTTTGTGAGTAGGGCGGCGTCTGTGTTCGTCTCTGCTAAGTGATAGTTTCTATGAGGTTTCCTGACGCGTTTCAACTTATAATCGGTTGTTGTCGTAGACGAAAGACGCTGTCAGCTCTTCTGGCTGTGCGTGACTTTGACACGTCAAGATGGATGTGGTATTATTCTTAGCCATTAGAGAGTTCAGTCCCTGTCGAACTTCTCCAAAGTCCCAGAGGTCCTTTGTTCCTTACACCATTGGACTGTGGAACAGCCTCCCTTCAGAGGACGTCCTCCAATAGGAACTCCTTTAGAAGTTCAAGCGAAGAGGCATTACTACCCTAATTCTGTTCTCCTGATGTTTTGATACATTTTTATCTGTTTATTAATTTATTTTTTAATAAGTGAGATTTCTTCTGAATAATAATAATAATAATAATAATAATAATAATAATAATAATACTAATAATAATAATAATAATAATAATAAATAGAGGCATCCTCGTTCAGCTGATTTGATATATTTCATTTTTTCAGGTTGAAAGAAGATGCAGTCTCCTTCTGGACCCCCCAGTGGACATGGAATCATTTTGCGTAAGTGCCGCCACTATTCCTAATTCTGACACAATTATTAGATAGGTGGTGGACCTTTTCTCAAAAAACAGAAGCTCCAAACGGAACTGGAATGTCAGAAACTGGAGCCCATCAAGTCTCGTAGATATGAGGCCTTTTATGCCTATTTATTCCAATTGTTGATGGCAACTTACTCGTGCATTTGCTTGTTGGTGTTTGTGCGAGCAGTCGTTTCCTTTCAGAAATGTTACCTGCCGTTTAGAACTCGTTTATTTATCACTTCTGCTTCTAAGAGAGTTCCTGGACTCCTGTTCGACCGGTGGTATTCCAGGATTCCTTTTTGGCTCTTACCGGAAAGACGGAGGTCCTCAGAAAGGTTTTGGGAGATGGGGACGTCGGCCATCACGGCGGTCTTGTACGTTGTAGACAAACGTTATCAGATATCGATAGAAAAAGCTTCTAAATTCTGTACTGGAATTCTCTTGTTCATTCGCTGTTGAATTCCGGAAGGTCTCGACTTCGATGCCGTCGTTCCAGCACAGTGATCTTCAAGTCTGAAAGTCTTTGACGTCGTTAAAAAGCGTCGCGAACCATTAAAAGTCTTTGACGTTATTATTGGTATCGTAATTGGTATCACTTCTGCTATCAGAATTGGTATCACTCCAGCTAACAGACTTGGTATCAGGATTGGTATCACTATTGCTAACAGAATTGGTATCACTTTTGCTATCAGAATTGGCATTGCTCCAGCTATCAGATTTGGTATCAGGATTGGTATCACTATTGCTATCAGAATTGGTATCAGGGTTGGTAGCACTATTGCTATCAGAATTGGTGTCACTATTGCTATCAGAATTGGTATCAGGACTGGTATCACTATTGCTGTCAGAATTGGTATCATAATTGGTATCACTTCTGCTATCAGAATTGGTATCACTCCAACTATCAGAATTGGTATCAGGACTGGTATCACTATTGCTATCAGAATTGGTATCAAGACTAGTATCACTATTGCTACCAGAATTGGTATCAGGATTGGTATCACTGTTGCTATCAAAATTGGTGTCACTATTGGTATCAGAATTGGTATCATAATTGGTATCACTTCTGCTATCAGAATTGGTGTCACTATTGCTATCAGAATTTATATCAATTGGTATCACTTATGCTATCAGAATTGGTATCACTCCAGCTATTAGAATTGGTATCAGGACTGGTATCACTCCAGCTATCTGAATTGGTATCATAATTGGTATCACTTCTGCGATCAGAATTGGTGTCACTATTGCTGTCAGAATTGGTATCACTATTGCTGTCAGAATTGGTATCATAATTGGCATCACTTCTGCTATCAGAATTGGTATCACTCCAGCTATCAGAATTGGTATCAGGGTTGGTATCACTATTGCTGTCAGAATTGGTATCACTATTGCTGTCAGAATTGGTATCATAATTGGCATCACTTCTGCTATCAGAATTGGTATCACTCCAGCTATCAGAATTGGTATCAGGATTGGTATCACTATTGCTATCAGAATTGGTATCAGGATTGGTATCACTGTTGCTATCAGAATTGATATCAGGATTGGTATCACTATTGCTATCAGAATTGGTATCAGGATTGGTACCACTATTGCTATCAGAATTGGTGTTGTTATTGCTATCAGAATTGGTATCAGGATTGGTATCACTATTGCTGTCAGAATTGGTATCAGGATTGGTATCACTGTTGCTATCAGGATTGGTATCACTATTGCTATCAGAATTGGTGTCATTATTGCTATCAGAATTGGTATCAGGATTGGTATCACTGTTGCTATCAGAATTGGTATCAGGATTGGTATCACTATTGCTATCAGAATTGGTGTCGTTATTGCTATCAGATTTGGCATCAGGATTGGTATCACTATTGCTATCAGAATCGGCATCACTTCCGCTATCAGAATTGGTATCAGGATTGGTATCACTATTACTATCAGGTATCACTATTGCTATCAGAATTGGTATCACTCCAGCTATCAGAATTGGTATCATAATTGGTATCACTTCTGCTGTCAGAATTGGTATCACTTCTCTTATCAGAATTGGTATCAGGACTGGTATCACTATTGCTATCAGAATTGGGATCATAATTGGTATCACTTCTGTTATCAGAATTGGTATCACTCTAGCTATCAGAATTGGTATCAGGATTGGTATCACTATTACTATCAGGTATCACTATTGCTATCAGAATTGGTATCACTCCAGCTATCAGAATTGGTATCATAATTGGTATCACTTCTGCTGTCAGAATTGGTATCACTTCTCTTATCAGAATTGGTATCAGGACTGGTATCACTATTGCTATCAGAATTGGGATCATAATTGGTATCACTTCTGTTATCAGAATTGGTATCACTCTAGCTATCAGAATTGGTATCAGGATTGGTATCACTATCACTACCAGAATTGGTATCACTATTGCTATCAGAGTTGGTATCAGGACTGGTATCACTATTGCTATCAGAATTGGTATCAGGACTGGTATCACTATTGCTATCAGAATTGGTATCATAATTGGTATCACTTCTGCTATCAGAATTGGTATCACTCCAGCTATCAGAATTGGTATCAGGACTGGTATCACTATTGCTATCAGAATTAGTATCACTCCAGCTATCAGAATTGGTATCGTAATTGGTATCACTATTGCTATCAGAATTGGTATCACTCCAGCTATCATAATTGGTATCAGGATTGGTATCACTATTGCTATCATAATTGGTATCACTCCAGCTATCAGAATTGGTGTCAGGATTGGTATCACTATTGCTATCAAAATTGGTATCACTCCAGCTATCAGAATTGGTATCATAATTGGTATCACTTCCGCCATCAGAATTGGCATCAGGATGAGCAACACTTCAGGTTTCATCTCCTGAATAACAAAAGTAACAACAATCAGGTTTCGGCGTCTGCGAAGGAAGTCGTTCCTTCCCGAACAACTTCTACACTTTACCCTTTGGGGCCTTTTCGGGCATCGTCTCCACTCCCTTTAGCAAGACGGGCATCGGTCTGCTCTTTGCCCGAGGGTATTTCAGCATTCTGGGATTACTGGAACACCGAATGCCCCTTGGAAATGTCTGGGCATTGCCGTACACTGCCGTTGCATCGGCCTTCCTGTACGTTGCAGACAAACATTATCTTCACAAAGAGGAATAACAGAAAGCGATAAATGTAAGAAAATGCGAATTAGAGATCGCTTGGAGAAGCACAGACTTCTGGGAAATCGCACGGCAGGACGGAGGGTCACTTTTAGCTCCGTAAAAGTACCTGGGGTTGCCCGGGCTGGAAGCTTTCACTGAAAAAATAATGCAATTTATGAATAATAGGGTCCGAGTGCCCAATCGGCAATCAGTTTATTGCAATTTGGATGTCTGTAAATTCTCAGCTTTCTGCAGACAGTTTGGGTACTTCTGTAGACTGGAATCTGTTCTGTGGATTATCTCCTTGACCTTCAATTATTTGTCCTCCTGCTTCGACCTTTTCCAGCCCAGATTCTCTATCGTGACCTCGTTCTAATTGCGACCTCTGGTTTATCGACACTTCGACCAATCCCTGCCATTGCATGGAAGCACGACTCAGTGATCAGAAACCTGTACCTCTGTTAAATAGATTGCCAAACAAAGAATCATCCCTGCCAAGTCAGGTCAATTCAGGTCACATCTGCCATTGGTTACAAGCTTTAGTATCTAATATTTCTAAGATATTCTTTAAGTTGTTCCTGCATTTGTTGAATGCATTGTTTTCCTCTTGCGTGACCTTGAAAGGTGATGCCCGAGGTTGATTTATTTGGCGTTTTTTATTTTGTAGTGTCTCAGAAAATTGAAAGGGCCTTCTCCCAAAATTTGTCAGACTCCATCTTTTCATTTCTCAGTTTTAAATCCATTTTTGTTTGTGATTTTATCTTTAATGCTCTGTATATTTACACAATTTCTTCGTTGCAGATATTCCGATCGTGCCGTCGGCGACCGGCACGACCTTATTGCACGGCTAAGGTCAGGCTGCGAAGGTCTTCCGGTGGTCTGCTCGTCGTCAACTCGAAATCGACCCGTTATCGTTGCGTAGAGGTTCTTATGGTCTGATTATTATGTCACTTTTAACAAACCCTTGAAGTTAATCGTACTTAATAAAGATAGTGAGGTCATGTGATAGTGTGATAGTCACTGTAACCTCACATGGTGGAGTACCAGCATCCAGATTCCATCTAGAACTCTAGAAATCTCTTTGTTCATTTGTCTGTTAAACTCTGAAATGGTCTTTTTGTATAAGTCTGAGATGGTCTTATTGCATATGTTGCTGTTTCCAATGCAGGACTTTTTTCAAGTTCAAAATTGTCTGTGAAACTGACATAAAATACTAAGAACAATTGTCCTTGTAATTTGGATTTTTCAAGTGTTTTTGTAATTGCTGTGTACTGTAATTTTTTAATAATTATTATGGTATTCTTGTACTGTTCTGTGTTCCCATTTTGTAAATGAATATCATAGTGTGTGGAAAGTTGCTTTTGCAAGTCAGTGATTGATGTTCGCTTGTTATGTTGTTATAATTGTAGGAACTGAGTTCACAATTCAATGCCCAGTTGGCATATCTTTATAAAGCCTTGTGATAAGTTGAAACTTTAGTTATTTTATTTGCAGTGCATAATTATATAGCTGATGAAAATCATACTTTGTAATCATCAGTTAATAATGTTGGAATGTTGTCAAATGTTAGAAAGGGGAGAGAAGCATTCAAAATGAATGTTTGGTAGTTTAAAGTGCATTCTCTCTGGGCCAGCCATTTGTATAGAATTTTAAAAGAGATTTTAACCAGACCACGTAGTTAGGATTCTCATCTCACAATAATAGACTTTTGGTCATAGTGGTCACATTTTGTGACCACTATGACCAAAATTGGGCAAAATTGAAGGTTGTAGTATTTTACGGGAGATTAAATTGTCAAAAAATGCCCAAAATTCATGAAAATTGGTGGATTTTGGATCAGGTTAGGTCAAGTTGGTTCACATTTTTGAGTTTTTTATGAGTTAATGCCTCTGTAATGCGTTTTTGGGGCCATCGAATTGTCAAGAATGCCCCAAAATTGTGAAATTTGGTCAGTTTTGGGCATTTTGTTGTACCCATAAGCCTCTGGTAACACATCTGTACTGTAGTCATTTATATTTTTTCTGTGATGGATTTGTAATAAATATTGCCTAGTTCTCCTTCATACATTTTGGGGAAATGTATACAGGTATGTAATTGTAATAACCACATTACCCTCTTAATAATGCCAAAGTCAGGTTGGCAATGTGACCTCATTCTTGTACTCTGGACGACTCTGGACATGGATTCAAATCCTACCAAGGACATCAGAATTACTTGTATATTATTTGGGTATGTTCATGATATACGAATTTGGCTGAAAATTAACGCCAGTGACTTACAAGAGTATCTGTCATTTGTAGAGATTTTAAACCAACTTCGGCTCATTGCTTTATCGTGTGAGACTTGTTGTATTCCTTTTGTGAAGATACTACTATAAAGTGCAAGTGTTAAGCTTTACAATGACACCAAAATCATCATTTTAACAACTTCTTAAAACTTTATTTTGATCAAGTTTTCACATCTTATTGAGCCTGATGATATTTCAGTTTCACACATCATTTTGAGTTATATTATAAAGTTCTTATCCTTTTACGAACATACAGTAATAAAGTGCAAGAATTCAGCTTTATAATGGTACCAAAACCAACCTTTTAGTGTGGAAAGTCACTTAGCACAAAGCGATCTAGAAAAACATTGTATTTGCCCAAAAATTCAAATTGAGAAGCAAGTGTGTTCTATAAAAATGTCCTTCAGTTTAACCTACATTACTGTACATTGATTTTATGAGTTAAATTTAGGTGTAATAATTAGTTTTTAGTTTTTCTAAGTTGGTAACGTTAGATTTGAGTTTATCGACATACTTACATAGTGAGCTGTTGTCTATACTCTGTAGACTTCTTTTGTTTCAATCATGTTCTGGTCAATATCTTTGTGAAATTGGGTCAAACCTGGTCTCATTAGGCAGATGTCAGGTAATTTTCTATGTGGAATTTGTAAAGTCTGGTCAAAGCAGGTCTCTGCAGGTCAATTTCTGTGTGAAATTGGGTAAAATCTGGTCTCAGTAGGCAGATGTCAGGTCATATTCTCTTTGAAATTTGTAAAGTCTGGTCAAAGCAGGTCTCTGCAGGCCAATTTCTCTGTGAAATGGTCTCAAATCTGGTCTAGGGCCCTCTTCAGGTCATTTGCTCTGTGGAATTGGTTCAAATCTGAGAAGTGTTTTTATATTTGTCACTTACAAGGTCAGCTTAGAGGTACATTAGATGGGTCTTGGTGGTGCCGCGGGAAAGACAATATAGTCCACTGTAATATTTTGGCATGGGACCTAACGTCCACGCTGTGGTCTGTGAGAAACGGAGACCACAGCCTCCACAGCTCGGCACCAAAGTCTGGGATTTGGTCTGTTAATTCAGCCTGTTTTAACAGCTTTTCGGTTTAATAAATGTTCGAGGAAATATTCCTCGTTATAATTGTTTGCTTCTCCTGTGGTTTATGCCGTTGTGTAGGCCGAGATGAACTGCTTTTTAGACATCCTTGTTCATCCAAGAGGTCCTTTAGGCTGTGAGGTACAGCCGTGCTGTCCCGCAGCAGAATATTCCATAGTCGTGGGTTCTTTTGCTTTTAGGTATGTCTCTAGGGACTTGAAAACATCCAGTTACAAAGATACGTTACTTTATCAGCATGTTGGTGAAGTACAGTGGTCGCCATCTTAATCTGCCCTTTTCTAAAACTTCCAAAGGATCTTTCTTTCTTTTATATCTTCAGCTGAAAACCTGTTTGGAACAAAGTTAAGGGGACTATTAACCCAAGATGGCTCCAAGGTGGAATCAGCTTGCAGAGAAAAAAAACTATAGGAAAAGTTGATCAACAATCATGCGGGAATAGAGAATAAAATTGGCACACCCAAAAGTAAGGAGACGGCAGCAGAGAAAAGAGATGAATTTGCACCTCGTTTGAATATTTGGAGATCGGTAAAACTAGTAAAACTATTTAGTAGTAAAGATAAAACTCCTTCCCCGTACAACTTTGCCACAGGGTAGTCGTTAACCCGCAGAAGCCTCCCCTCTAGAGGATGTCGTTTGATCGGAACTTGAAGAGTTCAAGCCAAGATGCAATGCATTACTACCCTAAAACTATTTTCCTTGCATTTTAATACATTTTTATCTATTTATGAATTTATTTTATCTTTTCTTAATAAGTGAGAACTGTAATTTCTGTATTTCGTTTTATCTCGTTACATCTTCCAAATGAACACCGTAATAATCTTTGCAAGCTTCTGGAATTTCAAGTCAGTGGCCCCTTTGGTGGGATTGTTCCGTATGAATAGGATTCATCTTACGAGTAATATTTTATATTAATAATAATAATTTAGCTGTGGAGTTTATCTTTTCCTGAATCAACAGGGAACTGGAGATTTGTTTTAGATGTTATTTAAATTTTCTGTATTTATAAAGTATTCCAAGATGGTATATCTTTCCATATCTTGTAATTGTGGTCAGAAGAGTATTGTAAATATTATTATTATTATTATTTTTGCTTAATACAAATGTACAATTATATAGTAAACTACATTACGATGTAAAATACAGAAACGAAGACTTTCGAACACCTGAACGGTGTTCCAAATCGGTGTTCGCGTTGAAAAACACCGATGAAAAACATTGTTCAGGTTTTCCGAAAGCCTTTCCTTTGTATTTTACCTAGTAACATAATTTACTATATAATTGTTTTTCATGAGACTGAATATCTTAGCAATATTATTATTATTAGTATTATTACTGTATGACAGTTTTACATTTTTTTTCAGCCGAGTTCCCGTGGCCTCAAAGAAGGCTTGGACGACTCACAGCCTACGTAGCTGCAGACGAGCAGAGATTTGTGGAAGACAAAAGGCCCACGCGGTAGTCGGCATTCATGTATTTTTTCTTCGTTACTGCTGTAATGTATTTGATATTACAGCAAAACTGTAATTCACTGAATTCACTGTACTTTTTGAAACATTGAAAAAAAAACCAGTTAAACTACTGCCTTAAAATGGAAGACTGCATTATCTGCAAAAATACAAAACTGAGAAAAATGGTAGATACTCCGTTGCATTAACACTGATTTTGCAGATAGTGCAAATGGGACCCCCTAGACACGCATGCAAAAGCATTGCAGAATCATTCCGAAACTGCAGTAACTTGTGTATTAGCGTTTCAGAAGGCCAATAGGTGGCATATCTCGATTTCGACAATTATGCTGATACAGCAGTTTTCCATTTTAGGTAAGATTTTGCTTACGAAATAGTAGCTTACGAAAAAACACAAACGAATCGATGTTCTTTTGAAATCCTCTTCTTTCGTGTCTTCCCAGAACTGAAGTGAGTATAAGAATTAAAACTTTGTTAAACTGTGTCTTTTTTTTTTTAATCCATCCCTGATTTTGTCATCAAGCAATGATCTCGGTCAGCTGAAACAGTCCAGGTTTTAGATTGCATCTTATGATCAGAATGCCAGTGGGTTTTGTAGTGCCCCTGGACGAGACCATCTAAAAGAACGAAGGTGGAGTTTTGGTGATGGTCCTTCCCTGGCAGGTCAAGTCTGGTGGTTGAATAATGAGTTTGGGTGGTACGACCTCAGGTTTTGAAATTGACGGGGGTGGGGTCAGGGAGCTGTGGTCAATCACATTCCCCCATAATTGCAACGCTGAGGAGAAAGCGAAACTCGTTAAGCGAATGTCAGCCGAGAAAACTGGACCACAAGATTTTGCCGGAATCTTGTCTACAAGGTCAGCACTTTCTTGGGGAACAAATCCTTGTTTGTCGTCACAGTCGCAGTTAACCGACCCAACTCTGGAAAGCTTTCTGCGATGATTCCAAGAGGAACACTTTGTCAGCGACCCAAGAAAAACTTTTTCCAGACAGGCCGAGCATGGTAGCTCCAAGAATCTTGATTCTTTGGTGCATTTTCATTGTCACACTTAATAGATCAGGTTCACGGAGACCACCTTGTCACGTCCGTCAGTTTGGTGGTGGCGCTTGGTCTTTGAGACCTCAATTGCATAATCAGCCAATCAACATATTCCAGCCACTGTGACTGAAAGTAGGTCCAGTCTTCAGTGGAGCTAGCTGGCGACATCGCTCGACCTTTCCGACCTTTGCAGAGCCGTGCGAGCTGTGTAGAGTCACGGACCGTGATCGTAAATAGAAACGTGGTTCGTTTGACAACATATGCATTATAGTTATGCAATTCTCCATTAACTTAGAGGTTATTGCAATTATCTGGGTACAATACGGATATGATGTTGGTGGGTTCTTGTTGAGGTGAATTTCATATATACTGAAAGAAGTGTCTTGAGATTGGTCATGTAGGCCTATATTAGGTTGAAGTGACCCCAGAAACTTCGCTTAGAATACCCAGGATTTACCGTCATAAATCTAGGTATATTGGACAATAAATCCTTAGGGAAATAGGATTAATGAGCATGCTATATGCATGAAGGAACAAGATAGAAATGAATGGAAAGGAGATTAATGAGATTAAATCCTTCAACAAAATCAAAGAAACAGGATTTAAGAGGTTGAATCCTTCAACAAAATCAAAGAAAGAGGTTGAATCCTTCAACAAAATCAAAGAAGAATTTAAGAGGTTAAATCCTTCAACAAAATCAAAGAAAGCGGATCACAGTAATTAGGTTGAATCCTATTGGTAAGAGCTGGAAATTTAGGGTTGGTGGGTATTTAGTCTCTCTCTCTCTCTCTCTCTCTCTCTCATTCAAAGCAATGGTTCTCTCTCTCTCTAAGTAGTAATTTCTCTCGCTCTCTCTAAAAGTCATAATTTCTCTCTCTCTCTCTCTCTCCCTCTCTCTCTCTCTCTCTCAAAGCAATGGTTTCTCTCTCTTTCTCCCTCTCAAAACAATGGTTTCTTTCTCTCTCTCAAAACAATGGTTTTTCTCTCTCTCTCTCTCTAAGTAGTAATTTCTCTCTCTCTCTCTCAAGTAGTAATTTCTCAATCTCTCGATCTCTCTCTAAGTAATGATTTCTATCTCTCTCTCTCTCTCTCTCTCTCTCTCTCTCTCAAAGCAGTGGTGATCTCTCTCTCTCTCTCTCTCTCTCTCTCTCTCTCTCTCTCTCTCTCTCTCTCTCTCTCTCTCTCTCTCTCTCTCTCTCTCTCTCTCTCTAACAGCAATTGCAATAGCAATAGAATAATCATGCATTGAATTATTACATGGAAAATGTAATTATGTCACCACAGAAAATGTTAATTGGATATCTAAGCCATTTGTGTATATATTTGTATATATGTGTATATAGGTATATGTGTACGTATATGTGTATTCATGTATGTATTCTGTGATTGTATCCATGTATGTGCACAGTTTAATTTGTATAAATACAGATTTATGTGTATTTGTTAATGTTTGTAGGATTATATTGTATTAATGTGTAGGTGTGTATATTGGCACATACATGTGTACATGTATACAGATGTATGTATATACACACATGAGCATGTGTATACATAGGTATATTAGCTTGTGTGTGCATTTGAAATAGTGTTTGTAGAACTATATGTGTTTTATATATGTGTATATGTATATCGATGTCTATGCACAATACACTGGCATATACACACCCATACACACATACACATGTGTATCTGTGTATTTTATGGGATATATAGTAAGTGTTTTGTTAAATATATAGAAAATCACCTAAATATTATCATGACTGTAAATGTCCTAATTGGCTACAGGCAGCCATATTGTTCCCTTGTTTGGGATGAATTAATTTTAATATTTTCCATTTTTGTTTTGTTTTGTCATTTGTTTTGTGGTTTTGTATTGATAAATTAATGTATTAATAAATTTTCTTCCATAATACATTAATTTATTAACAAAAAAGCAAGTAGTTTATTTTATATATAATATTTAAGATGTAACAATTGTTACCCAAACAAACAACTCTACTGAAAACTCTGACAAGACTCAGTCACCTTCTTGGCTCAACAACCAATCAGAACTCGTCATTACATAGTCCAGCCAATGGGAAGATGGCTTTTAAATACCCTTATTGAAAAGCTCAAGTCCTCAGCCAATCAGAAACGAGTTTGTAATCCTGTCTCCTGATTGGTCCAGGGAGAATTGGGCAATGATTTTCCAGCAGTCTGGGACAAGACTGAGTGTTTATAGCTAGAGTGAAAATAGTGACTTTTTATGGAATTAATTGTAAGTTTATTCATTATATTTAAATTGTTTTAGATTCTGGGTCATGTTGGGATCATGTTGGACCACATTGGGTCACATTTTGGGCATTCATTGACCAATTTATAACCCAAAATAGGGTTTTATTGGTGTGAAGTGAGTAGGGGCCCATCAAATTGTCAAAACTGCCCAAAATTCGAGGAATTTGGTAGATTCTTGATCAAATTGGTGTGTCATTGTGTCATATTGGGTCACAGTGGGTTATGTTGGGCAAATTTTGGGCATTCATTTACCAATTTATGACCCAAAATAGGGTTTTATTGCAGTATGAAGTGAGTTAGGGGCCATTAAATTGTCAAAACTGCCCAAAATTCGAGGAAAATGATAGATTCAGGGATAAATTGGTTTCACATTGTGTCAATTTAGATCCCATTGTGTCATATTGGGTCACATTGGGTTACGTTGGGTCACATTTTGGGTATTCATTGACCAATTTATGACCCAAAACAGAGTTTTATTGAAAGTGTGGAGTGAGTAGGGAGCCGTTAAATTGTCAAAAATGCCCAAAATTCGAGGAATTTGGTAGATTCTCAGTCAAATTGGTTTCACATTGTGTCAATTTAGATCCCATTGTGTTGTGTCATATTGGGTCACATTGGGTTACGTTGGGTCATATTTTGGGCATTCATTGACCAATTTATTACCCAAAACAGGTTTTTTTTGCAGTGTGAAGGAAGTTAGGGGCCATCAAACTGTCGAAACTGCCCAAAATTCAAGGAATTTCACAGATTCTGGGTCAAACAAGTCACATTGGGTTATGTGGGTCATACTTGGATATGCACCAAGGTATTTATGGGGTTTGACCAATTAATGACCCCAATTGGGTATCATTGAAGGGTAAAATTGGTTTAGTCCTAGTGAATGGCCATAAATACCCAGATATTGTGGAATTTACTAGATTCTGGGTCCAATTGGGGTCAGTATAGGTCACATTCAGTGTTTAGTGACAAATTAATGCCCCATAATTGAGTTGTATTAAAGGTTTAAATAAAATTTGGGCTCCCACAATCCTCTGCAGAGTCTGGTATGTGATGAATTGACCTTATTTGACCTAAATTGACATTTTTCTTATGAATAAGGTCACTGAAATGTGGTGTCCATTGATACCTTATGTAGGATAAGTCAGTGTAATGTTATAGGTTGTAATAACTGGTTATATATAGAGGTTATGATCTGACATATGGGTTGTAGGTCAGTGATGACCTATTGTTTTATTTAAACTGTTTACAACCTTCATAATCGCTGGAACAGTCCTGGCCAAATTTAAGGATATAGGTCAGGTTAGGTCATACTGAGGTTGTTATAAGTGTTATAACACAATCACACACTCTCTCTCTCTCTCTCTCTCTCTCTCTCTCTCTCTCTCTCTCTCTCTCTCTCTCTCTCTCTCTCTCTCTCTCTCTATTGCGTTCGTCACCTACCACAGCCGATTATTCTCCCTCGATATTCGAGACTAAAGTTAAATTTTTAGTGGCCTTTTTAGCCTAATTACCGGTATAAAACCTATTAAAATTATATATCAATGAAAAGTTCACTTATCGAACTATTTCACTGTGTGAGGATAATGTAAATATATTAATATTTATAATTTTTCCAAATTTTTGAAAAATATATCTTTCTCCGATCGGCCAACTTTTACCAGCAGTACGAATGCAATTGTAACATTTTCTTTATGTCGATGTTTGTCAGTGTTATGTGTCGCAAATACCATTGAATTATATATCAATGTAGAGGTAATTTATCATACTATTTCACGATATATTGGGAGATATGATATATTAATGTTCCGATTTACTGAGAATTTTTTAATGTCACATAAACCGCTATTCCACTCGGCGAACTGTCGACGCCAATGATCTATAGTGTATAGTGTTTTGAAAACGCTTTATCATACCACACGTAGCTTAAATAGTAGTAAATATTATATCATTGGAAATGAAATTTATCAGGCTTTCGAAAGGTGTAAACAAAAGTGATATATCACTTTTCTCCGATTTATCATGAATTGTTAAATAAAAGTACGATTTTGTTCGTTACGGCTAACTTTTACTCGTAACATCGATACTTATTTGTGCTTTTTAGGTGTTTTTAAATATACCATGATAAAGATCAACTCTTTAGCTTTAAAATGACACCTAATTTATCAACATAGCTTCAATTATAATTTTACATCGGGCGATGAAAGAAAATTATTGCCATAGAAATTTGCACTTTAGTTACCCCGAATCCTGGAAACATTCTCTCTCTCTCTCTCTCTCTCTCTCTCTCTCTCTCTCTCTCTCTCTCTCTCTCTCTCTCCTCTCTCTCTCTCTCTCTCTCTCTCTCTCTCTCAGATGAAAACGTCATCTATATGCTATTTGGGTGATATACATTTTTTTTAGCAAATTTTGTGAAACCAAATAAATAAATTTGCGTTGACAGCCTGCCAACCTATTATTCGAGCCTAAAGTTGCATTTTTTTTATTGTCGTTTTAACCTCATTACCGGCAGGAAATCTATTAAAATTATATATCATTAAAAAGTTTACTTATCGATCTATTACACTGTATAAAGATAATGTATATATATTACTATCTGTAATTTTGCCAAATTTTTAAAAAATATATCTTTCTCCGATCGGCCAACGTACCAGTGCGGCGGTGGGAATGATTTTTTTTTTTTTTTTGCATTTTTTTATAGATTTTTTTGTTAGTGTTATGTGGCGCAAATACTATTGAATTATATATCAATGTAAATTTAATTTATCATACTATTCCACGATATATTGGGAGACATGATATATTAATATTCCGATTTACTGAGAATTTTTTAATAAGTCACATAAACTGCTATTCCACTCGGCGAACTTACGACGCCACTGAACTATATTTTACAATTTTTTGAAAGAGCTTTATCATATCATACGTAGCTTAAATAGTAGTAGATATTATATCATTGGAAATTAAATTTATCAGGCTTTATCAAGGTGTAAACATAAGTGGTATTTCACTTTTCTCAGAATTTATCATGAATTGTTAAAGAAAAGTATCCGATTTTTTTCGTTACGGCTAAGTTTTACTCGTAACATCGATACTTATTTTTTGCTTTTTAGGTGTTTTTAAATATACCATGATAAAGATCAACTCTTTCGCTTTAAAATTACACCTAATTCATTAACGTAGATTCAAATATGACGTCATACGGAGCGATTGAAAAAAATAATTGGTAGGAATTTAAAGACGTCAGTTATTTGTCTCTCTCTCTCTCTCTCTCTCTCTCTCTCTCTCTCTCTCTCTCTCTCTCTCTCTCTCTCTCTCTCTCTCTCTCTCTCTCTTCGTCGTCTGCAATCGGGGACGACGGAAATGGCTTCATTTCTTCGTAATTAAATCGAAATTAAATGAATTGGACCAGCAGAAATTTGGGAAATATATCGCAGATGATTCAGAAATCATGAAATAAATAAAAATCCAGTAATTAAATAAAATAATGGATGAAAAAGCGACGCATTCGAGTATGAATGAAAAAAATTATCTACAATCTTACTTTCTTTTTCCCGGTGACTTCGATTGCTAATAAAAAACACCATTTTCAATCTTTATCTTTCTCTCTTATATTCTCTCTCTTTTTTACTGTTGCGTTTGTAACGAATTTATTACGTTTATCTTCGTTATCATTTATTTATTTGTCATCGAATGCATCCCATGATACGAATCACAACGTCGTCCTACAGATTGAAATCATCATATTTAGACCAAATAAGCTTTAATTTCCATATGTTTTCACCCTCGAATTCGTTAATTAGTGGCAGAATTTGACCCAAATGGGTTAAATAGTACTTAATTACGTTATTACCTTGGAATAACGTCAGCCAAACCTCGGCGTGATTTCAGGCCTCAGAGATCGTGTCTCGACGACAAAATCGATGAAATTGAATAAAATTGTTCTTAATCTTATTATATTTTCATCCTGGAATGAGTTTTGTAGTGGCAGGGATTATTTGCAGTAGGAATAATGATCGGTAATTATCTAGATTCTTTGGAATCCTTATAGCCAGAGGTTCCTACTAGGGTACAAGACCTAGCCATTGGTAGCCAAGTATTTTGGCTATCTATCTATTTATCTATCTGCTTCGTCGTGGAACCTTTGTATTTGATCAAATTTAATATATTTGTTGCTATTTGGTCCCAATTATAAGTTTAAAATCATTAAAGAATATATCCTAGTAGGCCTAACCTTGGCTATTAGTTTAAAGCTATTGAATATACCCTACAGGATCTTACATACCCTGACCTAACCTTGTCACCCTCAGACTGGAGACATTTATATCTATATGTACATTTAAAACCTGATAAAGCCTTTCTCAGATGATTAATGACTACAGTAGGCCATCCCAAGCTAGATATAATTCATACGTCTGCAGTAATTCTAAAGACGTAGGTAATTTCTTCCTGACGTAGGGTAGTCGCTCGTCCGTACTAATGCGTAGAATGTTACGCCAATCCTTAGGGATTATTTATTATATTCCTGAGACGTATCCATGACTGAGGCTAAACGCATGCCCTTCCCAGGTTAGTCGAGGCTACGGTGGTCATTTTCCACCTATGCCAAGCTATGCCCAGGGAATTCTTTGTTTTATAGGTACATAGTAATTAAATAGGACCAGAGATTAATCAGTAGATTATGTTGGGAAAATTATATTACAAATAAGAAAATATCAGAGATTTGAGTCCAAAGTCTGGGAAACTGACCGAGACTTCAGAGACTGAGATTGTCTGTACATGTCATGGGAAGAGATCAGGGAAATATGACCACAAAAGCAGTTGATTTGCAAGTAATAGGACTAAGATGACCTCTTGGATGCCTCAGGGAATCATGGGGAAAGGGGCAAGATGCAGATTTAGGCCTGATAGAAGCTCAGGCACAAAGTGAAGGAGATTAGAATGAAAAATGTATATAACTATTTCACGTCTCATGAAGGGTAAGTCGTAGTCAAAAGGATTTATGATATTGCAATATATTTTATCTATAAGCCTGTATGTTTTAGGAATGTGGGAATAATTAGAGTAATTTTAAACCCATCTTTGAGAAGAGAAAGGTAATCTTATACTAACTAAGAGGATAGAGTTTAATCCTGTTTAGGACACAATTCCTTTTTTATAAAAGGATTATAAAGATTATATTGATAGCAGAATTGGCATAACCCCATATATTGGGAATAAGCGGTACATGAATAATTTTTATTGCTTTAAAAAATTTAGCATTGAAGATGCATGTGTATACATAGACTTACAATATATATATATATATATATATATATATATATATATATATATATATATATATATATATAGATATATATATATATATATATATATATATATATATATATATATATATATATATCTATATATATATATCTATATATATATATCTATATATATATATATCTATATATATATATCTATATATATATATCTATATATATATATCTATATATATATATATATCTATATATATATATATATCTATATATATATATATATCTATATATATATATATATCTATATATATATCTATATATATATCTATATATATATATATATATATATCTATATATATATATCTATATATATATATATATATATATATATATATATATATATATATATATATATATATATATATATATATATATATATATATATATATATATATATATATATATATATATATATATATATATGTGTGTATTGTCTTTTGAAGGCTTTTAAACCAGAAATATGAGCACAATCACTTAGCAAAGATGCAAATTTAACAAGTAAACAGGGAAACTATTATGATAAATTATGAAATTCATTCACTCAAATCTTTCAATTGTGTAAAAAAAAAAAAAAAAAAAACACTGAGATAAAGTCACTTTAAATCGTTTAACAAATACACTTTTTAAGAATTACACAGTACACACCCTCACTGATGTGTAGAAACAGTGCAATTTGCTTATAATGCACTGTCTAACAATAATCATTATGCAAATGAACACTGGAAAGTTCGTCAGCTGCATAAAAGCCTACTTGGGTCTCTAAATTGAATAAAGTAATGTAACCCAAACTGTATACTGAAGAGACTTGTAGACAGCCTTAGACATTAAGCCCTTAGGTAGATGCCAGGTTTTTTTTTTTTTTATATTCACAAGCATTGAAAGTACTTGGTTTGTAGAAGTTTGAACAGGATTTGTAGGTGTTTAGAATTGTTCTCTGTTGCCAGGAAAGGCAATTTGGTTAGAGGCAAGGCTGGTCTTTACATAATAGATAAATACTGGTATGAAGAGGTTCCTTAACTGGGGACTGTAATATAGTCATGATTCCTACAACTGGAAAGTTTCCAGGTGTGATATTAATTGCAATATTCACCTTTCTAGTAGATTTCCTTTATAGGAATGTTCTCCCTTTGTTCCTTATCCTGCATGTTAACCAACCCTTCTGATTCCTTTGTCATTTTTGCAGAATGCTTCATCATGGCGACAAGAATGAGGTCTGTTTGATGTCTATGGAGACTTCTTCATCACTTCCAGTTCATTCTGAGCATCGAGGTGAGCTTGCATGGGATTCCAAATGTGAAAATGACTTCATATAAGTTAGCAGTGACCCCTTTTGCAATGTCAGAGGGTCTCTTGACTGTAGAGGAATCTTAAAATCTGTTTTATCAGTTACCTACAGTTAATTGAAATGTTTGTAATGGAAACTCAGTAGTCAGCATCTACATACTGGAATCTTGTATTCTTGAGAGAATAGGTGTGCTGGGTTGAGTCCTTGTGCTGGAAATCGGTATTAGATTACAATGATTACACTGCTCTAGGAATCTTGGGCCAGGAGACAGACATCTCATCAATATCTATAGAAATATAAATATGGAATTGATTTGTGGACCCTGATAAGCATTGTTCAGCCAGGTTGAAGAGGTCATGTACCTGTTTCCTGTGCCTGACTGAAGTTTAAATGATGTAAGGAAGGGGGCTAGTGATACTTTGGGCTGATTTTTGATGGGGTTACACACAGCTGGGAATCACTTGATTGAAACACGTCAGGAATATGGGGACAGGAATATGGGGACGGAACTATGGAAGTACCATTCAAAAGTTGACAGTGAAAGATAATTTGAAGCTAAATAGCAAGGGTCTGAAACGTCTTGCAGTATTGGTCTCTTACCAAATACTTTCATGAGCAGTTTGCGATCCGCCGTTACAATGAATTTCCTCGACAGTGCAATGGTAGCATATTGCAATTCAGCTGCCCATGTCAAAATGGTTCCTTACTAATGTCACATTTCATCTCGAGTTGTCTGTGCTTGTGGAAGCATTATTGCTTTCTTGCTTGACCCTTTGCATTCAATCAACTTTGCAATAGACAGAGAAAGGTGTATTGTTCTCTCTCTCTCTCTCTCTCTCTCTCTCTCTCTCTCTCTCTCTCTCTCTCTCCTCTCTCTCTCTCTCTCTCTCTCTCTCTACAATTTTGGGTTCTTTTATCATTTTAGTATTTTAATGTTTTACTTAAATACATTTTATTTATATTAGTATGTAATTTATCTATTTTTCTATGAGTTCAGTATTAGTTATGCAACAGGAGATTCACTATTAGTTCACTATTAGTCATGCAACAGGAGATTCACTATAAGTTCACTATTAGTCATGCAATAGGAGACTCACTATTAGTCATGCAGAAGGAAATTCACTAGTAGTTCACTATTAGTTGTGCAACAGGATATTCACTATTAGTTCACTATTATTCATTGCAACAGGATATGCACTATTAGTTCACTATTAGTCATGCAATAGTAAATTCACTATTAGTTTACTATTAACCATGCAACAGGAGATTCACTGTTAGTTCACTATTAGTCATGCAACAGGAGAGTCCACTATTAGTTCACTGTTCATCATGGAATTTGAAATTTACTATTAGTTCACTATTAGTCATGCAAAAGGGGAATCACTATTAATTATGAAAAAAGATTCACTATTAGTCCACTATTAGTCATGTAACAGGAGATTACTATTAGTTCAGTATTAGTCATGTAACAGGAGATTCACTGTTAGGTCACTATTAGTCATACAACAGGAAATTCACTATTAGTTCACTATTAGTCATGTAACAAGAGATTCACTATTAGTCATGCAACAGGAAATTCACTATTAGTTCACCATTAGTAATTGCAACAGGAGATTCATTATTAGTTCAGTATTAGTCATACAACAGGAAATTCACTATTAGTTTACCATTAGTCATGCAACAAGAGATTCAATGTTAGTTCACTATTAGTCCGGCATCTGGAAATTCACTGTTAATTTAGTATTAGTCATGCAACAGGAGATTCACTATTAGTTCACTATTTGTCATGCAAAAGGAGGTTCACTGTTAGTCATAGGGCAGGAGATTCACTATTAGTTATGAAAAGGAGATTCACTATAAGTTCATTATTAATCAAGCAACAGAGATTTACTATTAGTTCACTATTAGTCAAGAAACAGATTCACTGTTAGTTCCCTATTAGTCATGCAAAAGGAAATTCACAACTAGTTATGAAACAGACGATTCACTATTAGTTCACTATTCGTCTTGCAACAGGAAATTCACTATTAGTTCACTATCAGTCATGCAACAGGAGATTCACTATTAGTTCACTATTAATCATGAAACAGGAGATTCACTATTAGTTCACTATTAGTCTTGCAACAGGAGATTCACTATTAGTTCATTTTCATCATGCAACAGGAGATTCACTATTAGTTCAGAATTAGTCATGTAATAGGAGATTCACTATTAGTCACTATTATTCATGCATCAGGAGACTCACTATGAGTTCACTATTAGTTATGCAACAGGAGACTCACTATTAGATCAGTATTAGTCATGCAATAGGGGATTTACTATTAGTTCACTATTAGTCATGCAACAGGGGATTCACTATTTCACTATCAGTCATGCAACAGGAGATTCACTATTAGTTCACTATTATTCATGCAACAGGAGACTCACTATTAGTTCATTATTGGTCATGCAACAGGAAATTCACTATTAGTTCACTATTAGTCATGCAACAGGAGATTCACTATTATTCATGCAACAGGAGATTCACTATTATTCATGCAACAGGAGATTCACTATTAGTTCAGCGGCAGTACAGCACATGATGTACATTTTTAGGGCACACTGTAATCGATAATAATAATAATAATAATAATAATAATAATAATAATAATAATAATAATAATAATAATAATAATAATAATAATAATAATAATAATAATAATAATAATACTATTCTGTGTCTTGAGTAAAATGATGTCCAGACTTTTGGTAAATTATCCACAAGATTTGTATTGATTTTTCTTGTGGTTCTGTATAATGATATTAGATATGGCTGTATTAAAAGTATCATTATTAAAGGGATTAACTCCATCTTGTCTGTGTCTGTGCATGTGTCTGTGTGTGTCTGTCACCTAAAAAAATATCAGGCTGAAACTACGACATCAAATATAAATAGAAATGAGCCACAAATCTCTTTCCTCTGCTCAGGACTTTTCTTGAACTGCAGCTAATGTTTCTTCTGTGTTTCCATTCCAGAACCTCCTGGTGGGTGCTTCCAGACCAGAGGACTCCTGGATAAGCTGGAAGGTTCCAGGCAGCGGAATACTCAGAGACAGTCAGCAAAGTAAGTTCCTGGGGGCGTCTCAAGTTCAGAGGTCTGTTGCTGGGTGGACGTCTGTGTTTTTTTTTTTGTGTGTGCGTGTGTAATTGTTATGGGATGTTTGAAGCCCCTTAGGGAAAATACTATTGAGATCAGTGACAGCCTTATGGTTTTGCTGAAAATTGTTTAAACCTGCTTTTGAAATTGCAAGCATTCGTCTGCCTGTCTAAGAGGCATTAATGGTAGGTAACCTGAGCTGTTATAGGTGATGAGTGGTTTCTATGTAATGTTTTATAGGTTGTGCCTCTTCTATCAAATACTGACCATTTTGGAAACCACTGTTGTTGTTCCATGATATCAGTCGTATGGTCCAGTTATTTATGGTGAGACACTGTAAACTCATATAGTGAAATGTGATTCAGGATGAGACACTGTAAACTCATACAGTGAATTGTTATTTAGGGTGAGACACTGTAAGCTCATATAGTGAATTGTTATTTAGGGTGAGACACTGTAAACTCATATAGTGAATTGTTATTCAGGATGAGACACTGTAAACTCATACAGTTAATTGTGATTCAGGATGAGACACTGTAAACTCATATAGTGAATTGTTATTTAGGGTGAGACACTGTAAACTCATATAGTGAATTGGTATTTAGGGTGAGACACTGTAAACTTACATAATGAATTGTTATTTAGGGTGAGACACTGTAAACTCATATAGTGAATTGTTATTTATGGTGAGACACTGTAAACTCACATAGTGAATTATAGTGAATTGTGATTCCTTCTGCAAACTGTAGTGCATCTTGAAAGCATGTCACTGGTTTTATCATTGCTTTGATGCAAAATTTCTGGCTCAAATTTGGGCTTATATTGTTAAATCAGAGCTTTATATAAAGCTTCATAAAGCTTCCCCTTAAACGAGTGCTTTAGAGAACTTTAATCTCAGTGACCTTAGATGGTTTGTACATGTAGTGGGAAGGTGTCTGGGGAAAGTTGACCGGAAAAGCAGTAGATTTGGGAGTAATAATGACTTCTTGGATGCCCCAGGGAATCATTGGAAAAGGGGAGTGTTGCTTACAGTACACCTTCCACAGCACACAGTATGCTTTGCTGCACTGCTTTCTGCCTCTTTATATTCTCCAGTAATAAATCTTTATCTTGCTTAGAAACTGCTGGACCAATTTCGACCAAATTGTTTATGAATTGGTATGAATTGCTTAATATCTCATTTGCATAAATTTCAATTCCTTTGCTTTTTTTATTATTAAGGGATTTCATTATTATTATTATTATTATTATTATTATTATTATTATTATTATTATTATTATTATTATTATTATTATTATTATTATTAACGTAATTTTGATGAAAATCATTTTGATGAAAAAAGATATTCAGAAGAAAATAAAAATCTCCCATTGA
>JANJGK010003420.1:0-88419 GCA_039081455.1 Macrobrachium rosenbergii
AGAGAGAGAGAGAGAGAGAGAGAGAGAATGAATTTGGCAATGGGCAAATGGGACCAAAAGGAACAAAAGTGATAAATAATAAAGAACCAATGAACGAGTTCCTTGCTGCTACTGTTGCAGATCCAGTAGCAAGAGTTCTGGAATCTGCCGCTGCCGAATGATCCATTCCAGATAATGGGAACTGGGAATGATAGTTAGGGACTGAATGGAATGGAAGACTTCCACCTAGAGGAACAAGTGGAATGAAAGGAGAGAAAGGAGTGTAGAAATCTGGAGCAGCTGAGAAAAGGAATGAATGGTAAGAGAGAGAGAGAGAAAGGAAACTGCATAAAGGAGGTTCGCAATGTTGGCCCCATAATCTAGAACAGACGAACGCATTAAATGTGAGAGCAGGTTTGGCTTGTAGGATTATGAATTGGGGATGAGATATGGCGAAGTGTTAGGATGTGGGAAATGAACGCTGTGGAATAACATTAAATACTCCCACAGCCACAGCATCTGGAATACATGCGATGCACAAGAATGCACACAACAGATTGACAGGTATGGAAGGACAACTCGGACGCGTTGGTTGTGTCGAAGGAATCGATGCCAACCTCTGTGTACCAGCGACCTCGATGCGTGTGAAAGCGACCGAACTAGAATGCGTATGGATGAACGAGGAAGAGCTTCGGGTGTAGATACACAAAACGAGAAGTATAAAGTGTCACTAAAATAAAGTTGTAAATCTGTGAGAGAAGTTGCAGATCAAAACGAACGACAGCGCTCGAATGGAGAGGTGTTTGAACGTTGATGTTCTGATGTTCAGAACAATGAATGATGTGGATACATATGTTAGCGATGTGAAAATACCTAAGGATAGCGATAAAACGATTAATGTGGAAGTATACGGCCTGCTTACACGGGAATACACACAAAAGACAAGTGTATGTTCTCAGTGGATAGGACAAGAGCTGACTGTAAGCTGAGACCTATGATACATGTATGTGAATGTATGTGAATGTATAAGATCCCAGAGTAGGCTATGTTGTTAAGCCCACATGGATATGAAGAAATGGAGGAGGAGTGTACATGAAGGCGACAGGTTGGAATATATGAATACTCCTTTAGTCAATACGAATGATTAACACCTTATGTACAAGTACCTTTTGATGATGGTGAAAGAAGATGCCCGGAGGGATGATCTGGGTCAAGAAATCAGGATAAGGAATCATCCAAGTGACAAAGAGAGGCAAAATAGGCGAGAGACGTTATGGACGAAGAACTTGGCCACCAGCAGGAATGACGGCCATTACTTTAAATGGCTGACACTTATTCGTCAGCATCCCAGTCGCCTCCCACCACAAAATTAGAAGGATTAGGACGAGCAGGAGTGACTGAGCCGAGTGAAAGTGAAAGGGAAAGTCCTATGGCAACACTATGAAAGCCAGATGGAAGACTGCGGGCATGTATCGACTATTACGACACCTGTAGAAGATAGGTTTCTGATGTAAGTGTCTGAATGTTTCTATAATACGAACGATACAAAAGCATCTATCAAACTAGATAACATCAGGGGGTATCACCTAATGCCTACTGCTAGCGTCTTGGCATCGCTAATGCCCCTGCAGCATTCCAGCAAGCTATACCCATTGTGCATAGCGAATTCATTGACAATACCCTGATAAGGAGTGAAAAGACTGAGCAGCACATGATGAATTTGAACAAGTGGGAGTGAAAGTCAAGTTGAAGAAGTGCGAACGGTTTTAATCGGACGTAGAGTTCTGAGAACACTTGGTAGGTGAGTCTGCTTTGCGGAATCACAGAGGCATATTCCAAACTGAGAGAATTCCCAAAGCTGGAACCACGTGGGGTTTCTTGGGCTGCTACAGTTTGGACGACAGTTTGCGAAAGACTGTTCGGGAACTGCAAACAAGTTGAATGAATGGACAGGTTGAAGGGAGATTACAATGTTGAAATGGGGTGAAAGAATGGAATGTGCAACTGAAAGGTTGAAAATGATTGACAGATTGAATGCGACTGCAGACATGACGTCTAGAGTGCCTGTGAGCAAGAATGAATATCTCTTAGTGAATGCAGAATAGCTGCCCAAAGGTCTACCTGTTGTAACTGAAGGTAGAGGTGGTAATTTGATGCCCAAATGCCCAAAAGTGATTAGTACGGGTATAGAAGAATCGGCAGGAGATGGGTCGGGTGTCACGATCCTTGAGATTAGAAATGAGTCGTGAAGGAAAGTTAACGGCAAAGCATTAAAGAAAACAGGACTTGTCGGTCAGAGGAACCTGTGGTGTATCATGGGATAAAGTTAAGAAACAAAAAATACTACGTTTAAGAAGCTCGAGCGAGATACACCGTCACTGGGTTATGGAGACCAAGGCGTACGAGAGAAATCTTGAGCATAAATAAAAAGCCTCGACGCTAACCTCCAAAATCCTTCAGGATAGCAAATTCATTACAGCGAATTCCAGGGCGTTATTCACCGAGCTGTGATTTTTCATTTTACATGCAGAATGAGAGAACAGGTTCAGTAATCAAGTTAATTACGTATCTCGGCAGCTATAACTCATAAAATCAGTGAAACTAATGTGCCATAACCACATGTAGAAGCCAGGGAAGAGTTTACCAATCGGCGCCTTCCTTACAAAACGTCTGTGCGCAAGGATTCATAAACTGGAGCTGCTACTACTTCAGAGAGTTACCACATTTCTCCGTCGGCGGCGATTCGTCTCGACTCCCGTGAGGCTGACGGTACTTATATATAACTGTGGATTTGTCTCTGCTGGTATCATTATTCAGAAGATGAAGAACCCTTTTCGTAAGGAACAAGCCCATGGGGTTACCGACTTGAAATTCCCCCTTTCAAGGAATATGGTGCTCATTTGAAAGGAGTAACGGAATGTAACAAGAAATACAGAAAGAATGCATCAGTTATTAGAAAAGAACAAATGAATTAACCCAATAATCAATACAGATAAAAATGTAATTAAATGATAAAAGACAAGAACTGCTTTAGGGTAGAATGCATTGCACCTTCCCTTGGAGTTCTGAGGTTCCGATTTTAAAGGTGAAACAAGATGAAAACCTCACAGTTGCACTGTGAAAAACCTGTTAGGAGAGGGTGGGGAATACGGGGAAAGGAAGAGACTGTGAATGGAGGTACAGTAAAAGGAATAAAGGGGGTTGCAGCTAAAGACTCTTGAAACATAACAGCAAATTCCTTGTAATTAGGACATGAAACAGAATAAGCAGGAGAACAGCCATGTTATGCCAAGAGACATAATCTGGGATCACCTACCACTAACAGATGCGAGTTTTTTCCTATGATTAACAATGAAGCTGCAGCATTACCGGAATGCGCAGACCTTTACAAAACACAGTCAACAGAGCCGATGCTATCCACCAGTGATACATATATTTTTATGCCTAAATAACTTTCTATCTTCCGAACTCTTGACCGAACGAGTATAAAATCTCAGCTTTGCACTTTGACAACTTGAATTTAGGGGCCTCAACAAAGGTGTTTGTGGCTAAAAGAGAGAGAACGAGAGAGCGAGTGATACTTGACACAGTATCTGACAGTTTCAGAATGTTATTTCCCAAATACAATAGACACAATATAAGACGTTTTTTTTTGTAGCACTTATATGGAGCTAATTGCATTATTTTTATTGCTTAAAACCTGTTACGACACACCCTGCACAGTGCCACCTCCCGAGAATATCTGCCCTCAAATGCTGATCAAGATCCAATCACCTAATTGCCTACGAGATGACCAAATATGCAAATACTAGTGGAATCAACCCTCTTACAGATTTGATACAGCATTTTTCTAAAGGTTAAAGTTCAAAAAGTTACTCTAAAGGTAAAGTTCCTAACCCTAGTCACTTATTTATTAGTTAGTCTGATACGTCTGGAGGGTAAAGCAGATTTCAGTACCGCATAAACCTTACTGACTTATTCCCATCTTCTAAATATGAAATATATAAAACCAGACAGACAGCAGTCATAGCAATGACTGACAACTGAATATGACATCCAATAATATACTTTTGCAATTGCATTGACCCGTAATTTATTGACAGACTAATGACCTGTTTTCAAGATCAGAAAAACAAAGTTCAGATAAGAAGAACAAAGTTTGTAATATTCACAAACTTACCAATTTCAGTGGCTGAGTTCTATCTCATCTAAAAAGGTCGAATGCAGTATACTATTTTCCTCAACATCGATCTTCCTGGTTGAAACAGCAGTCGGGTCCTTTTGCTACGGTCGTTATCACCGAACTTTAAGTCATTTCGATACATCTACAAAATCCATTTGACACAGTCCAAGTTGTATCTGAACACAATATATACAGTAATCTGATTTCCTAAAAATCTGACAAGGTTTATAGTCTTTTGAGTTACGCTAATCAAAAAAGGAACTGGTGATTTTCATACAAGCAGAACGAAGTTTACATCATGAAGATACATTTTACAATTAGCTCAATTGACAAATTATTAAACTAATTTGTATTTTTCATAGCTAATAAACTGTGGTCTTAAACCTGACTATTAATTTCATGATTCTTATATAAAATAATACCTAGCAAAAACATAACCTAAACATGTTTACTTTGCAATTCTGAATTTAAAGCACTACAAGTATTTCGACTTACTGATTTTGCTATCTTAATTTACTGTCAAAGCAATACATTTTTTTTATGATTTTTACAACTTATCTCAAAACGATACATATGAAATAATAGATCACTCAATAGTTTTGCTATGGGCAAGTTCTTATCTACGTTGTATGTTAGAGAACTGGCTTCACTAATTTATCAAATGCTGTATCTGAATTTAGTGACATGAAAGTCAAAAAAAACCTCTTTGTTACAAGCAGTGGCATCAATATTATATCACTTATATACTTACTGTTTTAGAAAGTAAAGTCAGACAGCCAATCTATCAAAAATTTGAACTGTATCAAACTGTCTTTTAAGGATGCACAGAAATGACTTAAAAGCTAAACAACTGAAGGTCTTGAAGCATGCGGTGTCTGTAAAAAATGAATCTACATTAATAACTAATTTCAAAAAAGGATTCAACACAAATCATTACGGATAAAAAGTCTTCGATCGACACAAAACTGTATACAGCACAATTCCTTAGGTTATACAGCTGCTTGAGGCAATAAAAACTACAAAGTGCAGTTTGTTACATTGCAGTAATGAACCAAATTATTATTCAACTCTGTATTTAAAAAACAAAACGAGCATTACTGGTGTGGCCTGACATATATAAAGACATTTACTGTGGAAGACATTTTCAATATCCAGCGAGTCTATATTTGACGGAGCGTAATTCAGCTATTTAATGCAATGAAATAAAATACGGGGCGACATTTCAGCTTCAAATAAAATACCTGCGTTAATTATAAAAATGAATTCACCCTATCAATGACTGTTCTGTGATGCATCTTTTCTCCCGAAACATTTTTACTGTTACAAATTCACCCTCTGATAATTTCCTGTCACAATTACTGGCATGTGGGTAGCAAATTACAGCACTTTAGAGGGAAAATACGGTACTGTAAGCTTTTGAGGATGGTGCACTAAGCTTTACATAACTATAATTGATAAGCTTCATAAAACAAAAAGCAAAAAAAAAAAAAATTCAAGCTTAACAAATACTGAAACCTTTCTTCTTTGAGGATCTATTTTGACACGTTATTAAAATTTTTGACACATTAATCAAATTTTTGACACATTATTCAAATTTTTGACACATTATTCAAATTTTTGACACATTATTCAAATTTTTGACACATTATTCAAATTTTTGACACATTATTCAAATTTTTGACACATTATTCAAATTTTTGACACATTATTCAAATTTTTTACACATTATTCAAATTTTTGACACATTATTCAATACCGAGAACCATTAGCGTTATCGTTAACATTGTACAGGCAACTTCAAACATCAATACTATATTTTACTCAAAAACTATAAAAATCCATTAGTAATTAGCATATATAATCTTTTTTTTACCACTGATGAAATTAATAGCAAGATAGTCAACTGAAGTTAGAACACAATATCAATTCTATAAGATAAATACCTTGATATGACTTTTAACAAAACTTACAGGTTATAGGCTGGATACTTCTATATAGAGGGCAGCAACTTAACTAACCTGTAATTGGATGTATCTATAGATAGCCTGTAAATTTTAAGTTAAAACTCACATCAAATTCATATGATAAATACCGGCAGTCCCCAGTTTACTATGGGGGTTCCGTTTTTACATAGCGTCGCAAACCGAAAATCATCGTAAACCAAAAAATCGTTGAGAATCGTCAAGAATCCTAAGAAAACCTTACTTTTAATGCTTTGGGTGTATTGAAAATTATGTAAACTGCATTTTTCTTCAGTTTTTCATGAAAAAAAAAACCCTCCAAATTTTTATTATTCTGCCGTTTTGGATCCAGATCCATATTTCTTCCTTCGGATCGGCGTACGATGCGTCGTAACCCCGGAACATGCGTTGTAAACTGGGAAATAATTTATGGTGAATATATTTGAAAAGCGTCATCACCTCGGAGCGTCGTGAGCCGGACCCGTCGTAAAACGGGGACTGCCCGTACATTAATATGCCTTTTAACTTGAAGCTTATAGGTTATAGGCTGCATACATCCATTCAAAAGACAAGCAACATAACTAGCGCTTGTTTGTCAGTCAAAACGGCCAAAACATCCTTAAACCTAAGTTGCTAAATAACTAGAAATCCTGTAGAATCCCAAATTCATACCCTGGTGGTCCAATATTCAAACCCAGCCTACCAGTACCCTAATCAGACTTAATTACTAACTAGACAATTTAGGCTTTGAAATGACAAAAACAACCTATAGAAGAGGCCTAAGTTCGCCATGACCAAACCCTGGGAATAAAACTGGGTAGAACTAAGTTACAGGTACACGGCGGGTATTTAGCGAGAAATGGCAGTTTCTGGTAGTATCTTGGATGCTTATTAACAATTTAACGTTAATTTTTGGCGGTCGGCTGTAATTAACTTGCAATTTACCTTTGAACTCTACCTTGCGGTAAGGGGGACCCCGGTGGGAATCCGGGGTTTCCACATGCGACCTTCACGAGACAGAGCGCCGGTATATATATACGTCTGCCTCGAACGGTTCATATCCCGTCCGGCAAGTGCAATAACTTGTTAACGTATGGGTAACTCCCCCACCCCCCCCCAGGCCAGTACTAAACACGGCGAAGGGACATTCTTCCATTTGGCCGACAACAAACAAATTTCCATTACTTAGAAATACCCATTTGACTTTTAATTTTGGTCCTTTATGCATGCGGAGTTCTTCTGGACATTCACCCAGAAAGCTTTCAATGCTCTAAAGAGCTTCAGAATGAGTTTCATTACAGTTGAAGAAATCATTATGAGTCAAGTACCATCTGACCCCCCTCCTGTCGTCTTGGCAAGACACAGGGGAATCAACCTCAGCCTATTCTCGCTTATTTAACCCTAAATTAACAACAATTTCACCATAAATCAGCCATACACTAATACCTCATGGTCTTAATTAACAAATTACTGGTTAATTGACCGATAATCACTCATCAATAACGAAATAAGAAGTAATTTCTTACGGATATTGACGTCCAGGGAGACCTTGGGCGTCCGCCATCTTGCTTTTGTTTACTTTCTCTCTCAGACGGTTCTTCTCCGAAGCTTTTGGTGACGTCTCTCTCATTTCATTATGTCTGTATAATGATAATAATGATTTAATTGTGTAATATCTTAATAAATTATATCACATAATATTACTATTCTATTTTATGATTAATAATTTTATATTTATGGTCAAACTATAAATGAAAATTTACGTAATATTTGAAACACCACAAACTTCTCTAGATGGCCTGATTACAACGCTCGTAAGCTTTTGGTGACGTCTCTCTCATTTCATTATGTCTGTATAATGATAATAGTGATATACCTGTGTAATGTTTTAATATATTATATATATTTATATAAATAGTCTCCTTTATGAATAATAATTTGATATTTTTGGACAAACTATAAATGAAAATTTACATAATGTTTGAAACACTACATCTTTATCCTAAGAGACTGATAACTACGACCCTCGTAAGCTTTAGGTAATATTTCTTACATTTTATACTATTATAATTACGATAATAATATAATTATATAATATTCTACTAAAATGTATAAAAATTACTGTTTATTTAATTTTAAAATATAATAATTAATTAATAATGGTGAAATTATAAAACATAATTCAATAAGTATTGGAAACACTAAAAATTTCTAGAGAAATTCAGTGCCTATTAGATTAAGGGGGGAAAAAGCCACTACTGGAACCAAGAAAAGATTAATCAAAGAAACAGTGGAAGACCAGTTGAGAGCCCCCTGCGGACAGTGCTGGACAAAAGGCACAGAAAATATAGGTAAAAAATATAACATATAAATGGATTGAGAAAATATGCTAAAAAAGAACTGAAAAAGGAAATAAAGAGAAGAATAAAGCAAGATATCAAAAAGACATAGAAGAAAGAAAAGAAGCAGCTGAGATTCATAGATAACTTTGAAGAGAATAAGTATCTAAGGGAACTATAAAAACATTTGTCCAGGTGTGAAACCTTACACAAAATAGAAAACTCGACTTTAGAGACCCTGAAAGCCTCGAACAGAAACCTAGTGGAATATATAAGAATAGCCACAAAAATAAATGACGTCACCAACCTAGAAAGCGACGGCACTGATTTGGAGTGTTGCAAAGAAGTATTTCACCACACATGCTTAGCAAATTCCAGAGAGAGAGAGAGAGAGAGAGAGAATCATATTCGGCCTGCACTGCCATCTGGGAGGGAGAACAAAGCAGGTGAGATCTTAGTGGAACAAGGAAAGTGGCGAGAAGTTCAGTCGCAGAGGTAAGACGAAGGAATTAAGATGAAGAATGGATTTCCAATGGAAGATGAACACAAGTGAGTACATTCACTCAACCACAAGAGGCATAACCGTTGGTACTTTCAGGATACACACGACTGCAGTCTGCCAAATATATGACGAGTTGTTAACAATTCTGATAAGGATGAACGATCCAAAACCCTCACTCAGGAAAGTAAACGGCACACCACAATGATACCCTGAAAGAATATACATCAGAGGTTAGGCAAATGACACCATCAAGATAAATCTTTGTGAAGGTGTTCTAACACTGCCTGGTGTCTGCTTTGAGAATGGTGGAGAGCTCCAGATTCTACTTAAAAGCCAAGTAAGAGAGAGGGGTCGAACAAAAAGATTCTGTTTAATGGAGAAGACTCAAGGAATCGAAAGCCCCCACAGGATACAGATGACTGTCCTGAGCAGATATGGCAAAGCTGAAGAGAGATCCATCTCTGCTACGTGACTGAAAAACACATAATTAGCAAAGAGAGAATTGAGAGAACCTGAGGTTACTGTCACTGTGGCAAGAGAAAGTGGGAAGTATATTACTGAGCAAGGAAAGGGTTAAAAGTTACTCCACAAAACTAGAATCATATAAACACGAATTGTAACAAAATTGTACCAAAGTGAAATCAACTTCACTGAACTTTGCCTTTCCTAAAAATCACAAGGGAAAAACTTAAGGTTACAGCACGATCACAAGTGATAGAAGTACCAGCAGGGTACTCGGGGTAAAGACGAGGTGATGTGCCATCGCTGGCCGAATGGCAAACCATACTCAGTCCTTTGCTAAATACCAGGCATTACAATTCATGATGAAAATGCAATGACAAATGGGAGTCCATCAATGATACAGTGGAATAAAAAACTTTGGTGGTCTTGGGAAGAACAGAAGCACTTTTTTGCAGTATCACAAGAATAAGTAATCATTACACAAGGACCAGACGGAGCTGGCTGGGCACATGCAATAGGATCCTTCTTTGCAACATCTGAAACTAGTGTGCTGATGAATTCCACAGTTTAAGGCCATTTGTGATTAATGGATTCGTAACAGCTAAAAGTAGCTAAAATGAGAAGGAAATGAAAGTAAGTGTAAGAATTACTGAAGACACCTGAACCAGCAAATGGTCCTTCACTGAATCTCAAAGAAACGGAGGAAGCTCAATAGGTTTGTAAAAAGTAATGCACTTGGGACCTGCTACTGAGATATAAGCTAATAGTAACAGTAGAAGCAGAGGCACAGGTCTCTAGAATATTTGAGAGGTGGGAGAGAGACCAGAGAGGAGAGTGGCCACGTGCATGTTGGGGAGAGAAGCACAGGAGTGAATGCGATGAACCGACTGTAACATAAAGGGTTACGTGAGATGTTCAGATGCTGTAGAATGAAAAAGAGAGATGTCTTGGCAATGAGATGAGTAGGAAAGCGAATCATTAGTCAGAAAAGATACTTGAACAAGTATCAATCCAGGTACCAACTGAACATGACAGGAGGTTTGTGCACATTGCTATTATTAATTAGAGGTTGAACCAGACCACCACGTTGACATTGTTATTAAATATATTGCAACTCCCTAAAATTTCCTGCCTGGATAAACTGCTTATTTAAAAGACTGACAGAATATCTCACCAAAATGTTGGAAATACTGTAAATATGTTGTCTGAAAGGTGTACAATGGCTAAAGATATGTCTGACTGCGTTCTGTACTCTTTGCGTTCAGGGACTGTCGTGTGAGCAGTCCACCAATTACCCATAGGTCTGAGAAGTGTGACCAATTTGAAGACAGGATAATACATTATTACTGACAAGTGGAATTCTTTTTGTAATGACGAACACCACAATCCAACAGCTGGTTTAATGTATTTTAATCTAATACTATCAGTTTATCATCCTGCAATGCCAGCCATTTACTAAAGGTGACGGGTTGAAGAGAAAGCATCTCACCTACAGGAACAAGTATATTTTATCTGTTCAGAGCGATTGCAGCTTCGGCTGCCTCATCAGATGAAAACTTCCTTTACTGAACTTTAGAATTTTGAGGGCATTAGTTTTGAAGAGCTTCTAAAGCACTCTTAGTCACAAAGAATGACAAATTTCTGTGTTGATGTTTTTCATCTTATTACATGCTGACAGTCTGCTGTGAAAACAGATGCATTACTGGGTTATGAAAACTTATGGATTGAGAGTAAATGTGTGTACACACAAGTACTTTTATAAGTAACCCAAGGAGGGAGAACTTCTAGTGTCGGGAGAACTGCTATATATGTTTACAATGACTAAAAAATTCTGTTAGTTCTACTTAGGGAAAGTAGTGGATGACTGTTAATAAAAATGACTCTTTGACTGAGACGCTCTTTAGTTGAAGAGTCATTTCCCTGAATCTCTATTGTGCTTTGCATGGTCACTAAAGCTTCAACATAGAGCAGATAGTGTGCACGGCAGAGGAGTGCACAGAGCAGAAAGAGCACATGGAAGAGGAGTACATTCAGTACAAAGTGGAAACAACATGAGTACATACAGCGGATAGTGCACACTGCAGAGTACATTGAGCAGAAAGTGGAAACAACGTAGAAGAAAAATGGCAGTGCAAAACAAACAACAATTTCGACTGGAGAAATTCATTACGGCTTCTCAAAGAAATGATCTAAAGCCACACAAAAGTAAGACTGACCTAAAGGAACTGTTCTCTGTCAATGCTTAGATCTTAGAAATTTAACAACAGGATAAACAGAAAACATTGCTGATTCATGGGTCGTTGTCAACTGCACAGTCACATTACATACTCTCACTCATCACAAGTGTCTGTATTCCGGGACCGGGTAATCCATTATCATTACAGTCTCAAAGAACATCTTTTGGTGTCATGGTACATCAAGGTTATGAAAAGACTGTCCGTACAAGAGTGCCTACAGGGATGTAACTTGGGGAAATCAAGGCCTGGTGATGATAATTTGTGTAACCTTGTTACAATGCATAACCTAGACTTTACAAAATAATAACTCATTAAATGCATTCATACTTGACTCTAAATATAGATAAATACTTGAATTAACTCAAGTACAGGACCATAATGACTGACTTCAATAAGTGACACTGGAAAGGTTAACATTTATACTGGTCAATTTTCTGAACAGAGGATTCAACTGGTCACACACTTTATACCATATAAACACATGAAATACCTTTACAATTACCACCATCAATTTACATAATGAAATCAGAGACACTCAGAATTATATTTGATCAAAATCCTATAAGTTGAGAATGTTCAGAATTATACTTAATCAAAATCCTATACTGTAGTTTTAGAATTTTCAGAATTATACTTCATCAAAATCCTATGTTTTTAGAATTTTCACGATTATATTTCATCCAGATCTTATAAATTTAGATTACAGAATTATAAATTATCAAAATCATACATTTTCATAACTATATTTTATAAAAATTCCTATAAATTTAGACATTTTCAGAATTATACTGTATCAAAATCCTACAAATTTAGAATTATCATTACTTCTACCAGTTCCATTCATAAAAATATAACTTCTTAGAGTTACTGAATGATGAAACACACAGACAGTGTGTCCAAATTCAACTGCATCGTCAAAAATCATAAGGCACTGAATATAATGGTACTTGCAATGGAGGCCCATTACAACCTGATAACATTATGTTGGCTATATTTTTTGTTTTTTTAGTACTTTGCAAACTGTACTACCATGGTAAAGTGGTCAGGACTTTATTGCAAGATACTCAAGAATTCCATTTGCCTTCCTCATAAGGATAAGGTCTCAATGTTCTTGCAGGTTACTATCAAGGTTTACTAAGGCATGTCTTCAGTTCATTTTTCAGTTCACAGAAGAATTCCGTTCACTCCGAGTACACCTGCGTCTGAAGTTATTTCAGTGGCAGTATCTAACACTTGAAGCTCTTGCTGTTACCCACATTACACAGCTGGTTATTAAAAGTATGCAATGTGTTGAAATTTGTCAACAATTACAAGTTGTGGTGAGAGCATAGGGCAGGGTACACAGAGTACTTATTGAAACTTGATGAACTACTATGTCCTGAATTCAGGTCTGGACTTAATTATTATTTCCTTGTCTGCTTCCACTTTCATGCATATGAGATGACTGACGTATAATGCAGAAACTTCTGCAAGCGATGAAGACACTTGATGTCCTGGTAATTTAATTCAGAAAGATGTGACTTCATTCAGTACACTGCATACCATTCTGAAACAGAAGGTCATGTTCAGTATACTGGGACACTGTACAGTTTATACTTCCGATCATGCATAAGAATATACTTCAGCACAACAATTAAAAGAATACTGCTAAAATAAACTTTACAGGAAAACTAAAATTTTGAATTAAAATATAAGTGAATCTTTGTAGGGCCAATAATCAAAATTTTGAACTAATAATCATCTGGATGAAATACTGTTATAACTTACAATAAGATTTTCTGAAGATCTAATTACATTAAAAAATCTCAGATATTAAACATAATTTGCATTTCTCTTGGAAATAAAATGCCCAAAAGTCTTTTGTTTGGATATGAATTTGGCACAAACTGCTTTACTCATTGTAGTTTGATAGGGTAGATAAATAATGGCATGTAGCGAGTAGTGGGGACACTCATCCAACAATAAGCCCCACTTTCATATGGAAAGAGACTCACTCCTTAAGTGGGAGGTTGACCTCATCGACTACGACTGACACTGTTCCAAGGGAATTGGAACCTGAGGTCACAAACCTACACCACGTTCGAGGAACGGCCGCTTGCTGACCAGAAACGCCAACTCCCTCATCAAGTGCTAATCCCAGCACCCTTCCATTCCGGGTCCTTTAATACGGCCGTAAAATTTCCTTTGTGATCCCGTAATCTGAATCTTTCCGGTCAGTCAGATCCAGCACGCGAAATTATAATTCTACTCCCTTTCCCGCTTGGTGGGTTCATTCCGGTCGCTGCTGTTGAACTTTCATCCATCCAACACTTGGTGACTGCATAATTCTGGTTGGTCCTGGCACTGGCAATGTCACTTCCCTCCAGGAGAAGTTTTCTCCCGTCAACTCTTCCGTCTTTGAATCCAGTTTCTTGAAGTGTCTTACGTAGAGATTCTCTGCATCCACTAAATCCAATGTCTTCTTTTAGTAGAATGCTATGCAGCGTTGGAATTTCCTTTCTGACGCAATAACCGTCACGCTTGGGTATCAGAACAAAAGTGGTAAGCTACTTGACCTTCCTGACCTGATACAGAGAGAGACGTGGCAAAGTGTATGCCAAATCTACACTGTTTTTTCCCCTCAAGTGAGATTTCATGAATGAAATTGGCGCAAATCGGAAACCTACTCTATGCTTCATGACATTCTGGACAGACTATAGTGCGATGTTACTGATACTAGTAGGACAGATACTGCTACTAGTAGTGCAGTTAACGCTATTAGTAGGACAGCTACTGATACTAGTGGGATGTTACTTATACTAGTAGGACAGATACTGTTACTAGTAGGGCAGTTGATGCCACTAGTGGGATGGTTACTGATACTAGAAGGACAGATATTGCTACTACTGGGATGGTTACTGATATTAGTGGAATAGTTACTGATACTAGTAGGAAAGCTACTGATACTAGTGGGATGGTTACTGATACTAGTAGGACAGCTATTGTTATGCAATGAATTTGAAAGTATTTCTACAGTGAATAAGTATGAAATTCACTGATCGGGATTATGAGAGAGAGAGAGAGAGAGAGACGGTGTTGATAACTTGAAATGATGAGCCATGAGACCAAGTAAATTGGAGTTTGACTAAACAACCAACGATATGGGAAAGTAAGGAGGAGCTAAAGGAATGATTATGAAGGGAAAAGGTCAGCAAAATTGACCTGATTTGTCCTTGCCAAAAGTGGGAGTTGAAATTGAACCATTAAGATTAGAGTAGACTTCCTCAAAGAGGCGGAGTTTTATTCAACATAGGTCCAGAGTTCATTCTGATCAATTTTTAGTCAGAGTTAACTTGAACCCTTTCAGGGTAAGATCTGTGTCACTCTCCTTTCTGACATCAAGAGAAATTTCTAAGTCCACTATTTAGTGTTATAAGAATAAACGTAAGAAAGTGCGAGGCGAAATCACTGAACCCCCTCCTGAAATAAGATAGACAGTGTGAGAAGAATCATTTACCAAGAGTCATTCAAACATTGGGAACGCATGCCACAACATAACGCAGTGCATATGTGTAATACTATTGCTACTAGTGGGATGGTTACTGATACTAGTAGGAAAGCTACTGCGACTAGTGGGATGGTTTCTGATGCTAGGACAGATACTGCTACTAGTGGGATGGTTATTGCTACTAAAAGGACAGATACTGCCGCTAGTGGTATGGTTACTGCTACTAGTGGTATGGTTACTGATACTAGTAGGAAAGCTACTGCTACTAGTTTGACAGTTACTGATACTAGTAGGAAAGCTATTGCTACTAGTGGGACAGCTACTGCTACTAGTGGGATGGTTACTGCTACTAGTAGGACAGCTATTGCTACTAGTGGGATGGTTACTGATACTAGTAGGACAGCTATTGCTACTAGTGGTATGGTTACTGATAGTAGTAGGACAGCTACTGCTACTAGTGGGAGTTCTTCACTGGAGGGGTGGCTAGAGCTCTCAGCTAGCACGCTGTTGGCCAAGCGTTCGACTCTCCGACAGACAGATGAAGAATTAGAGGAATTTATTTCTGGTGATAGAAATTCAATTCTCGTCATAATGTGGTTCGGATTCCACAATAAGCTGTAGGTCCTGTTGCTAGGTAACCAGCTGGTTCTTAGCCACATAAAATAAGTCTAATCCCTCGGGCCAGCCCTCTCCCTCTCTAGGAGAGCTGTTAATCAGCTCCTCAGTGGTCTCGTTAAACTAAGATATACTAAACTAGCTACTAGTGGGATGGTTACTGATACTAGTAGGAAAGTTACTGCTACTAGTGGGATGGTTACTGATGCTAGTAGGAAAGTTACTGCTACTAGTGGGATGGTTACTGATACTAGTAGGAAAGTTACTGCTACTAGTGGGATGGTTACTGATACTAGTAGGAAAGTTACTGCTACTAGTGGGATGGTTACTGATGCTAGTAGGACAGCTACTGCTATTACAGGGATGGTTACTGATACTAGTAGGACAGATACTGCTACTATTAGGACAGCTACTGCTACTAGTGGGATGGTTACTGCTACTAGAAGGGCAGTTAATGCTACTAGTATTCTATATACTGTTACTAGTAGGACAGATAATGCTACAAGTAGGGGAGATACTACTACTAGTGGGGCAGTTACTGCTACTAGTATGGCACTTAATGTCACTAGTAGGACAGTCACTATTACTAGCAGGGCAGTTAATGCTGCTATTGGGACTTATATCACTACTAGTGGGATGGTAACTGCTACTAGTGAGACAGATACTGCTACTGGGTTGGATATTTACCTATTAAAGGAACTGAGAGAGAGAGAGAGAGAGAGAGAGAGAGAGAGAGAGAGAGAGAGAGAGAGAGAGAGAGAGAGAGAGAGAGATAGAGAGAGAGAGAGAGAGAGAGTATTGAAAATATGTACTTGGTAGGTGGTCGACTGTGGTTGGTTGTGGTCACTTAGGAGGGGGGGTCTGAGGTGGTTATTTACCTATCAAAGGAACTGAGAGAGAGAGAGAGAGAGAGAGAGAGAGAGAGAGAGAGAGAGAGAGAGAGAGAGAGAGAGAGAGAGAGAGTATTGAAAATATCTACTTGGTAAGTGGTTGACTGTGGTTGATTGTGGTCACTTAGGAGGGGTGGGGTGGTCTGGGGTGGTTATTTACCTATTAAAGGAACTGTGAGAGAGAGAGAGAGAGAGAGAGAGAGAGAGAGAGAGAGAGAGAGAGAGAGAGAGAGAGAGTATTGAAAATATGTACATGGTAGGTGGTCGACTGTGGTTGGTTGTGGTCACTTAGGAGGGGTGGGGTGGTCTGGGGTGGTTATTTACCTATTAAAGGAACTGAGAGAGAGAGAGAGAGAGAGAGAGAGAGAGAGAGAGAGAGAGAGAGAGAGAGAGAGAGAGTATTGAAAATATCTACTTGGTAAGTGGTTGACTGTGGTTGATTGTGGTCACTTAGGAGGGGGGGGTCTGGGGTGGTTATTTACCTATTAAAGGAACAGAGAGAGAGAGAGAGAGAGAGAGAGAGAGAGAGAGAGAGAGAGAGAGAGAGAGAGAGAGAGAGAGAGAGCAATAAAAAGAATAAGAACAGAGAAAAACGACATAGAAGGAGGAGTAGAAGAAGAAAGAAAATGTTCTGGACAAAAACCTGGACTAGGAAACATGGAGAAATGAAGTGGACAAAAATATAAATAATAAAATGGAGAAATGACATTTGCAAAGAGTGAAATAATGGAACTAAAAACCCTGTATTCTCATATTCTAACGAGAAGTGAAACTTTAACCACGGCCTGGTGGTGGCCTGTCCTATATCGTTGCCAGAAGCATGATTGTGGCCAAATTTAACCTTGAATAAAATAAAAACTGCTGAGGCTAGAGGGCTCCAATTTGGTATGTCTGATGACTGGAGGGTGGATGACCAACATGCCAATTTGCAGCCCTCTAGCCTCAGCAGTTTTTAAGGTCTGAGGGCGGTCAGAAAAAAGTGCGGACAGAATAAAGTGTGGACGGACAGACAAAGCCAGCACAACACTAGAACTAGTCAATGACAAACAACCAGAATAAATGAAGGCTTGATAAAGGAGGGATATGGCCAGAATACCGGAAAGTTTGACGATATTCATTTACAATGGAAAGTGGGACTTACTCCGCAGTAAAATTCATACGAGGGATAAACTCTAAATACTGGAGGAAGTGCTTCAGGAAAGGCTCTGAAAAGTGGCTAATACTGGCAACTATCAATTTGACTCTATGTCAAAGAAACCAGTATTTATGACTGGGTACCCAACCACAGAAGCACCAAGCAAATGCTGTGGAGATGACACCACAAATCTGTGGTTCCTGGAAAGGCATTTTAAAAGTATCACGACAAAGGGAGAGGGTACATCAAGAGACCATTTAATGCAGTGATTTTAGCGTACCATAAAACTTAATCTGAAAGTTACAGCAGGTACTGAAAGCAATTGAAAGGTACACTACGCATCCACTGAGACTCAAGACTGGGTACCTCATTGTTTACCACAATAACAGGATATAAAAAGAGAAAAACTACAAAGAATTGCAGTAAGCAAAGTTCTCAGGAACTGGTTGAAAAATTCAGTCTGAACAGAACCCAATTTCTGGTGACTGGAAGAAAAAAAAAAAAGACTTTTGTATTTAACCAGTCAGCTAAACTAAAGAATCATTGGTTTGGTTTTATACAAGCAATTAAGATCAAATCATTCCATCTGATATAGATTTGTAAAAGCTTTATCACTAAAGATACTGAAAATGTCAAAAGATTCTGACAAAATGAAGGGATCTGTGTCCAATACTTATCATTTACTGTCTTCTGTCAGAGAGGAACTGGGTCAGGAAAGTGGCCACTAATTAACCTGTCCAGCAAGTGTGCCCAATTCTCAGGTGAGATGAAATAAATGCTATAATCTCTTTTTGTATTGAGAGCCAAAATGTCCTGTGGGCTAACCTGCTGTAGCTGATTATTGTCTGTTTCATATAAAGGAATTTATTGATGTCACAATTCAGTTCAAAATCTACACCAGCTTTCTGCAATCAAATCTGCAATCAAAGTTTCTTCAGCACAATCGACTTTTCTGTACAGTTGCGACAGCGTATAATAATCAAGGCCACCGAAAACAGATCTGTCTTTCGGTGGTTTAGGTATACTGTAATGCTGTTTGAGCCGCGGCCCATGAAACTTCAACCATAGCCTGGTGGTGGCATATCCTATATTGTTGCTACGGTAGAAGCACAATTATGGCTGACTTTAACCTCAAATCAAATAAAAACTACTGAGGCTAGAGGGCTGCAATTTGGTATGTAAATTTGATGATTGCAGCCCTCTAGCCTCACTAGTTTCTAAGATCTGGGGGCAGACAGAAAAGTGCAGACAGAAAAAAGTGCAGACTGACAGACAATAGTTTTCTGGAGATATCACTGCAAATTCCACACCAGTGGGAAGGTTGGCCCAGCTGTGTCCATTGCACTGTGGAAACATTTTTGTCGTCACAATTCCAGGCCTTAGAGAAGTTCGGTACTCTGAATAACCTGTATTCTAAAATGGGTATTTGGGTATTTGGCGAGCAGCAAGAAAGAGAATACAACCTTAAAAAGGAGTGTGACCACAAAATGCTATACAGTAATAAGATTCATGGCTGGAGCTTTTCATTACAAATGGGAAACGTGACAGGAACAAATACTTGTAAGCCAGTAAAGTAAGTATGCAAATTAGCAAGATAAAGACCAACTATTAATCATGACAAAAATGGCACAAATGAAATATCGACCGCATGGAAATTCAGGCCAAAGGTACAGAAGAGAGTGAAGAGAACGCTTCCCATCAAACCTGATATAATAATTAAGCTAAATTTGCTCAATCTTTGCTTAAAACTTATATACAGTTTCAGAGATGGTGTATCCTGAAACAAACTGGCTGACTAGTGAAAGCCTGACTGAATTCAACTAATTATCATTTAGAATCTAGTTTCATCAACCTGATACAACAGAAGTAACAGTCCAGCCTTACAAATCACATGCACTCTTGTCAACATTAGCAACCGCATAGATTTTGTGTTGCCGTTAATCAAATCCACAAAAAACTATGCAACATCTAAAATAGGGTAAATCTAGTTGAATAATTTCAAATTTAGACACAGCACTCATAGGTCGATGAAGCCTTCAGGCTATAAGAACTTTTAATGTGTTTTATGACACAGCACTCTTGTCACAAGAGCAGCTGTGTGTGCTGTGTTCTACAGTACTCCTGTACATTCCATAACGAACAGCTCTCATGCTTAGAAGTGGCTTTCCCAAGATGATATTGAGTGTTTGTATGTTACCTACATCCAGATTCTGTGTTGCGTTCACTGAAAGTTACTGTTTTAACGTCTGTGTTGATTTCACTGTACAGTACACTATACACTGCGAGTAATTACGTTTATTGTTCATATTCAGTACTGTACATACTACATGAAATTCACAGCTTTCTGTAGAATCATAGCTTCAGAAACACAAGAAAATTCACACTCAAATTACACCTGAATTAAAAATAGTGGATATTTGGTTCCACCTACACCCAAACTCTATACTTATTGGCTACAGAACCACTGCCATTTTTTGCCTGGCTATCATTCTTAAATAAACCTCTTCAATTTGATGTTCAGTGTAAATTACAGGTCAGTTTAGGTACCATGTGGTCTTCTTGTTAGCTATAAGACATCTGGAAAGTGGCCAAGTCCTTAACAGACTCTGTTATTTACCAGAAATCTGTAATATACTCCAGTGCAAGGTATAAGTAGGCTCTGTGTTACCTCACAGACTGTTACTTATCATGAATCTAGAAAGTATTCAAGTACAGGCTTCAGAACAGGGTCTGAGTTCCTGAACCAGAAATCTAGGAAATATTATAGGGTCTGTTACTTAACAGACATTATTCCTTATCAGAAAGGTGGATCATAAAGTGTCTGTTAAGTAGAGGCACTGATTCCTATCCTAAGTTGAATATTGTAAGATAAAAAAGAAGAAAATTATGAAAAAAAAAGATGAATTGAACACTCACCATCTTCTTCTTCTTGAGGTCCTTCAGCGGAGGATTCTTGCAAATCTGCAAAGTAACAGACACAGAATGAGTTGGCTGTGCAGCATTGCAGAAATGACTTGTCACTTGCAATTATCAATCTTAAAAAGTCGTTTATTGTATTTACAGCAAAATAACATAGCAGAGATCAGGATAATGTACATTTTGTACCAATAATTACATTTTGAAATCCTAAAACATCCTATTTTAGTCACTGATGAAGCAATGGGGAAATTACTGTTGAGCAAAAAGTAATAAAATGATGATGAAAAAGGGTATTAATTGTATTAAAATTACAAAAAAAGGTATTTAACTACGAATATCATTCTTTTTTATTTGTTGAGGTGCAAAACCTAATGGGCACGGGGCAAGCTAATGCCCTTTTCCATGCCCAGTACCGAAGAAAATAAGAAAAAATGAATGTAATATTCATGAGCATACCATACAGAGTATATGGTCACTGTGATAAGGAAGTGTCAATACAGTGAAATCAGTCAAGACAAGATTACCAAGTTCCATTCAGAGCCTCTGAGAGAGAGAGAGAGAGAGAGAGAGAGAGAGAGAGAGAGAGAGAGAGAGAGAGCGCTTGCCTGAAGGGCTGACTGGTACTTTACAAAGACTAGTTCTGATGTGAAAGTATAAAGTAAAGTTCTGATAGAAAATTATTATTATAATGACTGCGACCCTCAACAGTTGACCACTTGAGACTCCATTTTGGAATGCTGAGGCCACAATTTTATGATGATGATGATGATGACTGCGACCCTCAACAGTCGACTGCCTGAGACTCCATTTTGGAATGCTGAGGCCACAATTTGATGATGATGATGATGATGATGACTGCGACCCTCAACAGTCGACCGCCTGAGACTCCATTTTGGAGTGCTGAGGCCACAATTTTATGATGATGATGACTGCGACCCTCAACAGTCGACTGCCTGAGACTCCATTTTGGAATGCTGAGGCCACAATTTTATGATGATGATGATGATGATGATGATGATGACTGCGACCCTCAACAGTCGACTGCCTGAGACTCCATTTTGGAAAGCTGAGGCCACAATTTTATGATGATGATGATGATGATGATGATGATGACTGCGACCCTCAACAGTCGACCGCCTGAGACTCCATTTTGGAATGCTGAGGCCACAATTTTATGATGATGATGACTGCGACCCTCAACAGTCGACTGCCTGAGACTCCATTTTGGAAAGCTGAGGCCACAATTTTATGATGATGATGATGATGATGATGATGATGACTGCGACCCTCAACAGTCGACTGCCTGAGACTCCATTTTGGAAAGCTGAGGCCACAATTTTATGATGATGATGATGATGATGATGATGACTGCGACCCTCAACAGTCGACCGCCTGAGATTCCATTTTGGAATGCTGAGGCCACAATTTTATGATGATGATGATGATGATGACTGCGACCCTCAACAGTCGACCGCCTGAGATTCCATTTTGGAATGCTGAGGCCACAATTTTATGATGATGATGATGATGATGATGATGACTGCGACCCTCAACAGTTGACCGCCTGAGACTCCATTTTGGAATGCTGAGGCCACAATTTTATGATGATGATGATGATGATGACTGCGACCCTCAACAGTCGACCGCCTGAGATTCCATTTTGGAATGCTGAGGCCACAATTTTATGATGATGATGACTGCGACCCTCAACAGTCGACTGCCTGAGACTCCATTTTGGAAAGCTGAGGCCACAATTTTATGATGATGATGACTGCGACCCTCAACAGTCGACTGCCTGAGACTCCATTTTGGAATGCTGAGGCCACAATTTTATGATGATGATGACTGCGACCCTCAACAGTCGACCGCCTGAGACTCCATTTTAGAATGCTGAGGCCACAATTTTATGATGATGATGATGATGATGACTGCGACCCTCAACAGTCGACTGCCTGAGACTCCATTTTGGAATGCTGAGGCCACAATTTGATGATGATGATGATGATGATGACTGCGACCCTCAACAGTCGACCGCCTGAGACTCCATTTTGGAGTGCTGAGGCCACAATTTTATGATGATGATGACTGCGACCCTCAACAGTCGACTGCCTGAGACTCCATTTTGGAATGCTGAGGCCACAATTTTATGATGATGATGATGATGATGATGATGATGACTGCGACCCTCAACAGTCGACTGCCTGAGACTCCATTTTGGAAAGCTGAGGCCACAATTTTATGATGATGATGATGATGATGATGATGACTGCGACCCTCAACAGTCGACCGCCTGAGACTCCATTTTGGAATGCTGAGGCCACAATTTTATGATGATGATGATGATGATGATGATGATGACTGCAACCCTCAACAGTCGACTGCCTGAGACTCCATTTTGGAATGCTGAGGCCACAATTTTATGATGATGATGATGATGATGACTGCAACCCTCAACAGTCGACTGCCTGAGACTCCATTTTGGAATGCTGAGGCCACAATTTTATGATGATGATGATGATGATGATGACTGCGACCCTCATCAGTCAACTGCCTGAGACTCCATTTTGGAATGCTAAGGCCACAATTTTATGATGATGATGATGATGACTGCGACCCTCAACAGTCAACTGCCTGAGACTCCATTTTGGAATGCTGAGGCCACAATTTCATGATGATGATGATGATGATGATGACTGCGACCCTCATCAGTCAACTGCCTGAGACTCCATTTTGGAATGCTAAGGCCACAATTTTATGATGATGATGATGATGACTGCGACCCTCAACAGTCAACTGCCTGAGACTCCATTTTGGAATGCTGAGGCCACAATTTCATGATGATGATGATGATGATGATGACTGCGACCCTCATCAGTCAACTGCCTGACACTCCATTTTGGAATGCTAAGGCCACAATTTTATGATGATGATGATGACTGCGACCCTCAACAGTCAACTGCCTGAGACTCCATTTTGGACTGCTGAGGCCACAATTTTATGATGATGACTGCGACCCTCAACAGTCGACTGCCTGAGACTCCATTATGGAATGCTGAGGCCACAATTTTACGATGATGATGATGATGACTGCGACCCTCAACAGTCAACTGCCTGAGACTCCATTTTGGAATGCTGAGGCCACAATTTTACGATGATGATGATGATGACTGCGACCCTCAACAGTCAACTGCCTGAGACTCCATTTTGGAATGCTGAGGCCACAATTTTATGATGATGATGATGATGACTGCGACTCTCATCAGTCAACTGCCTGAGACTCCATTTTGGAATGCTAAGGCCACAATTTTATGATGATGATGATGATGACTGCGACCCTCAACAGTCAACTGCCTGAGACTCCATTTTGGAATGCTAAGGCCACAATTTTATGATGATGATGATGATGACTGCGACCCTCAACAGTCAGCTGCCTGAGACTCCATTTTGGAATGCTGAGGCCACAATTTTATGATGATGATGATGATGACTGGGACCCTCAACAGTCAACTGCCTGAGACTCCATTTTGGAATGCTAAGGCCACAATTTTATGATGATGATGACTGCGACCCTCAACAGTCAACTGCCTGAGACTCCATTTTGGAATGCTGAGGCCACAATTTTATGATGATGATGACTGTGACCCTCAACAGTCAACTGCCTGAGACTCCATTTTGGAATGCTGAGGCCACAATTTTATGATGATGATGATGATGACTGCAACCCTCAACAGTCAACTGCCTGAGACTCCATTTTGGAATGCTAAGGCCACAATTTTATGATGATGATGATGATGACTGCGACCCTCAACAGTCAACTGCCTGAGACTCCATTTTGGAATGCTGAGGCCACAATTTTATGATGATGATGATGATGATGATGACTGCGACCCTCATCAGTCAACTGCCTGAGACTCCATTTTGGAATGCTAAGGCCACAATTTTATGATGATGATGATGATGACTGCGACCCTCAACAGTCAACTGCCTGAGACTCCATTTAGGAATGCTAAGGCCACAATTTTATGATGATGATGATGATGACTGCGACCCTCAACAGTCAACTGCCTGAGACTCCATTTTGGAATGCTGAGGCCACAATTTTATGATGATGATGATGATGACTGTGACCCTCAACAGTCAACTGCCTGAGACTCCATTTTGGAATGCTAAGGCCACAATTTTATGATGATGATGATGATGACTGCGACCCTCAACAGTCAACTGCCTGAGACTCCATTTTGGAATGCTGAGGCCACAATTTTATGATGATGATGATGATGACTGCGACCCTCAACAGTCAACTGCCTGAGACTCCATTTTGGAATGCTGAGGCCACAATTTTATGATGATGATGATGATGATGATGACTGCGACCCTCATCAGTCAACTGCCTGAGACTCCATTTTGGAATGCTAAGGCCACAATTTTATGATGATGATGATGATGACTGCGACCCTCAACAGTCAACTGCCTGAGACTCCATTTTGGAATGCTGAGGCCACAAATTTATGATGATGATGATGATGATGATGACTGTGACCCTCAACATTTAGGAAGCCCACAATCAGTGACATCTCGTATGAAATCCAGACAAGAATTCAGGCAAAATGCACAAGACAGAACACAGTCAAAGTCACTTCCTGTATCAACTCAGAAAGGGAGACTCTGCAATCACTTACGTTCAGACAGAAAGTGTGCAAGATTAGATGATAGCGGTGAAGCCTCAATTCAACTCTAACCCAAAGAAGAGAAAGTGACAAAATTTACAGATATGAGCGCCCACAAATTCCTCAAGGACTTTAGAGCAAACCATCAGTTCTCTTTGGTCGCCTTTTAGCACGATATATTTCGAGCAGAGATTGGTGTTTGAGCAGCAAAATGCTTTGCGCAACAACGATGGTCTCAGCAAAGACTTCAATGCTGGTTCATTTCAATGCAACAGTCTAATGCAGAAACACACGACACGGGGTTACTAAATGTCGTTAGTCTTTTGTCCTAACACCTGGACTGTCTACTTGTCGGAGTTCAGATCATTGCCCATGACAGGGCATGGATGGGAAGTTTCGAGCAGTTTATAGTACAGATTACTGCCTGTGCTTGAAGCTGGGGTGGTTTTCATTATACATATGTTCTTCTGAATAAAATCTGTATAAAACCATGACTAGACCTGACCCATTCCTTCATATCCTGACAGTAAAATGGCAGACTTCAGTAGACAAGTGTTAATTCTAATAAGAATACAGTCAGCCCCCTGGATTCACTGGCTTATAACTGCCTGTTCTGACAGTTCAAACACCAAAAGACCCTCTCAAAATGCTTATACGCGAATATTTTAATAAGTTTTATCACAAAAAGTGCGTTTGGTCACAAAAACTATATGAAAATACAGTAATTTGTGAATACTTCTCTATGAAAAATATCACGAGTAATGTGGTGGGCGGCTGGTGTTGCCAGTTTTTGGCGCTGATAAAGGTTACGGCCCCTGGAAACAAGAGCCGAAAGCACAGCAGCTTGTCGCAAGCACCGAGAAAAAGAAACAAGCTGTGGCTGCTGCCCCGTCGTTCCCAGAAGGAAGCCAGATTTTCGAGGAAGTGGATATTGAAGAGTTAACAGTCGACGATGGAATGAAAGTTCTGCTTCAACACTTGGACAAGTGGTGCAAGAAGGATGAGCCGTCAGCAGCGTCTGAGGCATGGAAAGGTCTGACAGCTACAAAGAGGAAAAGGAACATACGATGGAGAAGAACATTTTGGAATTTGTGGAGAGAAGTGCAGTTCTGGAGAGGTACAAAGCACGTATCCCAAAATGTATTTTAGCATTTCAGCTACTAGAGAGTGCAGGGCTAGAGGTTAGAGACAAGCAAATAGTGTTGACAGCAATGTCCTTCAGTGAAACTGATAAAATGTCTGATTCCATGCAGCAAACCCTTAGGAAATCTTACGGAGGTCAAGAAGTGTTACCATCGGGTGCAGGGTCATCGGCAGTGAAACTCAGATGACATATATGGTGGTAAGGTTAGGAAATGTTATGGGTGTGGATCAGGGTACCATCTGTCTCCAGCATGTCCCAAAATTATGTATGTAAGAAGTGTAAATGAGGAAGAGTTATATTCTGTTACTGAAAATCCTAAAATGGTGTCAGTGTTGATGACAGAATCTACTAATTTACGCTGTCCTGGCCACAGCCTGCTGTTCTACAACGTGTGGTGGTGACTGGTTGAAAGCACACACACAGTCTTTGTCACGAGGAAAAAATGAGAATAAAAGACAAAGAAAATGAAACAACGTTTAAGTTTGGTTACGGTAATGTGCACAAATCAATGACGAAAGCAAAATGAAACTGGACTTAGAAAATGACACTGCAGGAAATTCATGGAAAAAAGTTAAAATTGAGGGGCACTTCTTCAGGACACTACTGCCTTCCGCTAAGGGATGAGAAAGAAGCCTGGAAGAAAACAGGAGAAATAATGATGACAGTGAGAGATGATGAAAAGGAAAATAAGATATGAAAACCGCACCAACAATCTGGTCATCCCACATCTAAGAGACCGATCCAGCTGTTGAAGGATGTTGGTGTTAAGGTCAAAATGTGCTAAATGTATGCGGAAGAAGTGTCACAAAGGAGTATAAAAAAGGGGATACAAATTTTCAGTAATGGCCTGTGTGAGCATAATCGCACAGTTATAGACAAAATGGTGACAAAAATGACGGCAGAGCAACCAGAACTGCCTTTAAAAGTGGCTTTGGCACGGGCAGTCATTGCTGAAAATTGTCTCCAAGTGGTAGGGGGTTTTAGCCCTTATCAACTCGCGTATGGGCAGACTCCTAACCCTACCCTGTACCACGAATGAGGAACTTCCTGCACTGGAGGGCACTACAACATCTCAATGCTAGAAACTCCGCAAGAAAAGCCTCTATTGCTGCTGAAACTTCTGAGAAAAAATGACGGGCATCTAAGACGTAAAGTAAGATCTATTGGTAAAGTCCTTAAGAATGGAGATAAAGCCTACTTAAAGAGGGGAGACCAAAAGGAACGGAAAGGACCAGCAACAGTCATTGGTCAAGATGGCAAAACAGTGATATTGAAATATGGTTCACATATTGTAAGAGAACACGAAACACACATTCAGGAGATACCTTACAGTTTTGATAAAAACACTGAAGAAGGAAGAAATGAATAGCTTGATAATCTGAGATATGAAATGGTCAACAGCAAGAGGAATGAGAAAGCAGCAGTTATAAATCCAGTGGAAAATGAAACAATGAGGAGGAAGAAGAGAACCACACCAAGGTTGAGGACGCTTCACCTGAAGATAATTTAAAAATCAAAGGTATTCCAAAGATTGGACAGAGTAAGATTCCTGCCGAAAGAGTCTGATGAATGGCAGACGGGAACTGTTCACAGCCTTGCTGGAAAATCTACAGGAAAAAATAGCAGTTGGAGGAATGTTGAACATAAAGATGGACATACAACAGCCACTGACTGGAACAGACATGTAGATAAATGGCTCCCCGTTTTAGACGATGGGAAACTGCAATGGATCGTGAAAACAAAAGTGTATACGGTCTTAATGATGCTGCCAGAAGATGGTACCTCACAGGGAAGACTTTCCTGTAGAAGATGGGAGGCAATCATGTGAAAACTGACCCTGCAAATCTACTGATATTGAAAAGGAGATTTGTCTGGAATGCTCTTGATGCATGTAAACGACTTCTTGGGGGGAGGAATAAAGACATTTGAAAGTCAGCCCAAATCAGAAATCACTTTCAGATATACTGACCCGGATATTGTGCAGAACGAGAATAGTGTCAAACTTCATCAAAATGAGTAAAGTATTGTGAATCTCTGGAATCTATAAATGTAAGATCTGATTGAGGCAAACAAATGTCTAAGGAAAGCCTGTACCTTTGAGAGCTGTACGCACTTCCCAAGACTGGGTAACAGCTTTAGGTTTGTACTTCCCAGGACTGGGTGACAGCTTTAAGTTTAAGTTGGTTGTGTACAGTGATGCTTTATGTCAATCTCCCCAATGGATTTAGCAGTGCTGGGGGCTTTCTGACTTTCTTAGTGGGTGAAAATGGCAATAGTTGTCCTTTAAACTGGAATCATCAAAGAAAATAAGTGTTGTAAAAAGCACTCTTGCAGCAGAAACACTTATCTGAAGGACTCATACAACTGTAAGCATCCTGACAGTCTATACTGTGTGTAGCTAAGAACTTAACCATAAATGACCTACACAAATGCGTCAAGAATCCTTCAAAACCAAGCGACTCAAAGATCAGTCCTCGATAAACCTGGAGCCCCTCAGAGCAGCTGCCCAACACCAGAGGCGGTACTCGGACCAGAACTCGGACCAGTCTCTGGTCGTGGGATCTTCCCAGGTCGTGTGCCTCCTCTCGGACGAGCGAGCATGAAAGGGCCGGACAGTGGACCAGTCTTCACATACGACGGGGTGATTAGTGTACCCTAAACATGGCCACGGCTGAACACTAACACAGAACAAGAGAAAACTGTATGAAAATGCTGAAAAAGTATTGCACGACAAACTAGATCCACATGTATTAAAAGCACTAGCAATCTAACAACTCCCTTCGATGACAATCACCTTTTACCAAGAGTGATAATTTTTTTTAGGTTCAGTTGTCTACAAAACATGGAGCTTCCCCGAAACTGTTAATATGTAAGCTTTCACCACATACACAGAATCCTGCAAAAACCAACACTTCCTTTGAACTCTGTAAAGGAATGTGCCATCATATGGCATGCAGATGAATAAAAACTATTCATCTGCTATAGCCTATTTGGGCAAAATTTGAGCTAAAAGCTGTCACAGCAGTTCCAACAGACCTAAAAACCACATTCTTCAACGAGAGGTCCACAGCAGCTAAAGGAAAAGTACTTGAACATCAGCACTGTAGAGATGGAAAAGACACAGAAAAAAGAGCAAAATAATAATGGGACACAGTAAAAAACAATAACCTGATTTTTAAAAAATGTTAATGAATTAATGTGATTTGATTTATTTGCAGCAACTAGCCATTAGTCACGACTCTTAGTTAATAACGGACTTCTCGCCACAGGGATGTTCTGAGGAAGTCCGCCCCTTGTTAAATGAATTGACTGAAGCTTGGTGAATTGAGTATGCAAAAGTGAAAAAAAAAAAAACTTGACAAATTTAGATTGGGTACGAGTGTGACATTCTTTGAGGTAACCTGTCAATGTACAATGAACTGATTAAACATATATATATATATATATATATATATATATATATATATATATATATATATATATATATATAATATATAAAGACAAGTTCTTGCTGTGCTCAAGCTCAAATTGAGGAAATAGCCAAGTGATTTGAATGACTCACAAGCAGAGCTTTGGATTTGCCTTGGGTGTAATAGTTATTGTACTGACTGTATTGTGTAGGATTAAGGTTAAAGAAAAAAAGTGTTTGTGCGTTCATAATTGTCACATTCACTGCGTGTGTGTTCTCTGGATTGAGGGTAGGTAGGGTTCAATCCAAGAGAGTATTGTACACAGGAATTACATAGTAGCTCCCTGTTTGTAACATAATTTATAGATAAAATTAGGTTACGTAGCAGTTTTGCTCCAAAAATATATAGGAAAAATGTCCGACTTCTAGTAGCTAGTAAGGTAAACCAAGTCAATAGGATTAAAGGGGGGATTGGTTGCTTATTTTGGACCAAGCCTCTTGCCACACTGTGCCGACAAAACCAGACAAAACCATTCTACTTATGTAATAATTACTTTTAAAACCAAAGTATGCCAGATGCCTGCTTATCTATAGTGCAACAAAAAACCTTGGAAAGTATGTGCTATGCCCCCAAAAACCATCACATAAAATGAAACAGAACCTTCCTAATTCGAACGGCACATTTTCCCAAGAATCTCTGACTGTTACCAACCTGAGAAGCGATATCGTAATGTATTTCTCGAGGAAAATCATTGAACTATGCAATACAGAAATACAATCAAATACAATCAGCGCCTACAATGAACGATGACAATCCTACAGTCGTTTAGCCCGGCCAAAAATTCCTGTCAGCGAAAACAATCTTAGAAGACCTGCTTTCGAACAAAGCATGAAAATTGCAGTGCGGTATCCCCTGGGGACGAGGTGTGGCATTCGTCACTGTCGAAGCTCAACCCCTCTGGGGCTATCGTCACCCATGCCTAACCCCTTACGGGTAATCCCTAAACGCGGCAAGATAACCTTTAATTAGCGTCCAATTGGAAAGTAATCTCCAGTCCAAATTACTACAACTGTATTGACAATCACACTTACCCAAAAGGTGTGAAATTTGGACGGTCCCCTGTTAACGGCCATGCGGAATAAGGTCGGGGGTAGAACTGAGGTCGCTTTAACAGCTTTTCTTGACCTGATCCACCATCTGTTGAAGAAAAGGAAGACCTTAGTCATTCAAGTCATTATTGTCAAACTCTGGCAACAGTCCACAAATCTTATCATATTACGAAAACTAAATGTAAGTCAAATATTCAAGCTTTGACAAACGTGCATTGCACGGGCTCGGAACTTTCTCAAAATTAACCGTTGCAATAGTCAATACACCACGTGCAATGATAACTGTGTTTCTTATAGATTTCATTTACCTTCCTCAGGCTAAAAAATTTCACACATCTAACAATTATTGCAGATTCTTACATATTCTTATTTTACTGAAACATTCATGGCACTGAAAATATCTTCTTCAACCCATTTAATGTTTTGTGCTTTGTTACACAAAAGTCTAATAGAAAATTTGTGCGGGTAAGATTGCAAACTGCCCAGATGTACTGCAATTTACTGCAAAGATCATATTCCGCACAGAAAAGTAGCTGAGAGACGCAGGGTCCAGAGGCTGAGAAATTAACAACCAAGAACTTGACAATAGAAATGATGGAAATTAGCAATCAATACAATTAAATGAAAAACATTTACAGTGATATCAAATTCACTATACAGCACTATAAGTACAACTTCCACCCACAGGGAATTATAACTTAAAAATGCTTCATTATTTCTATATCAGAAGCACTTATCAATTATATTCTTCTTTGGACTTATTTCCAAAATAGTGACGTCATTCATTATATTTCTCCTTAGATGAATTAATCGCAAGGTGCCGTGAATTCCATACTAAAACGACGTTTGCGGCTTTATGGCGGATTCGATCTTACAGTGCTTTTTCAGTGCCGTTAACGGCGTTTTACAGCGCCGTAACTTGATGCTGCATCAAGTACGGGGCTAACAGCAGGAATAGGCATCCAGTTAATGGTGCTTACAGCACTGCGATGAACCAAAGTTAGATCCTGAAGTGACCCCAAAGTTACATCCTTAAATGACCCCAATGTTACGTCCTTAAATGACCCCAAAGTTACGTCCGAAGGTCAGTGACAATTAGGTACTGAGGGGGTGTCTTTTCATGGCTTCTTTATCACTGTAAAAATCAAAATGAAAAGTAGGAATATACATGAAAGTACAGTAAAGTAATTCCTCGTTCGTTAGAAATAGGTCAAAGGAGGTGAGAGTATGACTGCGGCACAGTCATGACAATAGTGAATAGGCTGGCCTGACCTATGCTAGACGAAGGCTCGCCCAAAAATCCTAACCTAATCCTGGCCAGCCTATTAAAATTTCATTACAATTTAAAGAAATTGTGAAAGATCCAAAATTGAAATTTCCTTCTAACTTGATTTTTTCCTACGGTTTTTTGGTTGCCAATTATGGATTTACCTTCAATTTTTGCCGCACGAATGCCATTAACCCCTGAAGTCCATCCAACAAGTGCAATAACTTGTTAACGTATGGGTACCCCCGCCGCCGGGCCAGTACTAAACACGGCGCAGGGGCATTCCATTTGGCCGACAACAAACAGATGCACTGCCAGTATCAGAAGCCCTAAAAGTGTATACAAAAACCAGTTTCCAAGGTAAGAACAGGCATGGAGCTAGTACTTAGAATTACCCTGTGTCACCCACCCCAAAAAAACCCGAATTCCCACAGTCCCCCTTTACTGTTGAGCAGAGTTAAGGGGCAAATCACAGTTGGCCGACAATAAGCAAACTCACCTCCATTACCAGCAGCCCTAAAAGTGTAGAAGAAGACAGCTGGTACTTGAAAAAACAGCTAGTACTTAAAATTACAGGTTACAATAGTTAGGTATAGAGGCAGGTTGGGGGACCATATTGTCTGACCTAGTGAGTCATATTTTGAAAAGATTTTTATCATTTGGGTAGAAGACAACAGCTGGTACTTAAAAAAAAACAGCTAGTACTTAAAATTACTGGTTACAAGTTCGCTGTAATTAGGTATAAAGGCAGATTAGGGGGACCATATTGTCTGACCTTGTGACTCCTATTTTGAAGAACTTTCTATCATTTGGGCCGTATTCACTCATTAAATTTAATTACAGCAACGTAATTAACAACTTGGATTGTAATTAAAACTTAAAACTGATTCCTTACCTATTAATTACACTCAAATACGACATTAATTACACTCAAATATGACACTAGCGAGTCCACGTGGTGGAAGGTTACGACCGTTAGTAGTAGTGTGCAAGATTTGCCTCTGTAAAGGCTCACCCCTTTTCCTCCTTTTATTCCTCCTTTGTCCGTGTTTGTTGCGTTTGTTTTTTGGTTTTCGGTTTTAAGTGTGTTTTTGCCCGCGTTTGTTTACGATTATTGTGTCTGTGTTTGTTTTTAAGTTGATTTCATTTACGTTTGTGCGTGTTTTATTGGAAATCGAAGTCAGGGTTGGCTGCACTTTCCCAATTCTCAAAATCAAGTGTTTTGGATCAAGTTTGTTCAGTTTTACACCCTGAACAATTACTCTCTCTCTCTCTCTCTCTCTCTCTCTCTCTCTCTCTCTCTCTCTCTCTCTCTCTCTCTCTAAGGGTTGATTTTCAGGCATTTGAAGGCTTAGGTGTTTGTGCTGTGGGGTATGGGTACCCCCCCCCCCCCGGGCCTCTAGGGGTGGGGGTGGGGTGGCAGGAGGCTTGCATGAGCAGCTGCCTTTTGTTCGTAATACTTATATAGCTCTGACTTCGTCTCCCGATGTTGTCCCATAGATTTAAGCCAAGGTAATCCTTACTCTAATAATATTCATATTCAATTTAAGTAATTTAGTTACTTTTAATCACAAATATTGCAATGATAGTTACGATGACAACTAAAGCATAAGTCAGGATCAAAGATGTACGTACGAACGCAGTGGATCTAAAAATAACTTTACTGAATGCCTGGCTGACGCCAGACAACACACACACACACACTCACTCTCTCTCTCTCTCTCTCTCTCTCTCTCTCTCTCTCTCTCTCTCTCTCTCTCTCTCTCTCTCTCTCTCTCTCTCTCTCTCTCTCTCTCTCTCTCTCCAAGAGAACATTTATACCAGATCTCCTTTGCAATGGTTGAAATACGAGAAATATGAACCAATGAACTGTCATTAGGTCTAGCTTGAACTCTGCTCAATGTCACATTGTGTTTCCTAAAGCTTTGATAAGGCGCCAAAAAATTTCATTTCCATTTTTCCTATTAAAGTTAAATTACATAATTACATGATTTCAAATGTGGAAGATATGAGAAATGTGTATTTATATTGATAAAGCTTGAAAAAGCTAATCAATTTACTCATGAATTTTTGCCTCTAAAAATGAGATTTAATCTTTAGCCTAAATTTTAATGGTTCTTGATGTATTCAGTCAAACCTTCGCCATATGTCTATGAATTTCTCCACCTATATCCTGTGTAAAAAGAATCTAAAATCAATACTTATTTAGCATTTAATAACTTACTCTTCATATATGACTTGAAACTTACATCATACTGTAGTTCCAATTAACATTCAGGATATGAAACTCATTTCAAGTCATGACTCACTTTATAAAGATGTGACAACTACAGCTGAGGCCACTTATTGTACTTGTAAAAATGTAATGCACACATATTTATACCATGAAATTTAAAATTCCTTGGAAGGTGCAAGTGGTACAAGTTTTGTAAACCAATCTGTATTCATTGTCAGTTGAACATTCAAACTCAGGTATGGTAATATAGGGGTGTGAGGAACAACTTTCCTACCCCTTGTACTTACGAACCTTAACCACAAATAATTAACTTGTTAAATTTGTCAGCTTTCAAAGGAAATCCTTGCTTCATACATACTACAGCTACAGGGCATAGCTGTATACTGTCTTAATAGCTAAAATTTGATTTTAAGAAAAGCTCTATACACAACCAAAGTTATGTTAATTCACTCATGTTGAGCAATGCATGTGTATACCAAGTTAAGGAATTTCTTGAAAGATGAAGCCATTTTCTTGTAGTAAAATGGTTTCTTGAAAGATTAAGCTAACTTCTTTCAGTACTTGTTAGACAATGAGCAAGGTGTTCAGGCTTTTCTGCACCTTATATAAAAGGTATTTTTCCATCAATTTCTTGCAAGATTTAGCTAATTATTTTCTGTACATTTAAGACAGAGCAAAGTGATTCAGAGCAAGGTGATTCAGGCTTTTCTGTACCTTATATAAAAGGTATTTTTCCATCAATCTATCACCTTTCTATTACACCATTGAGAATCTTTACAAGTAAACTAGTCTTAGGACATTCACAAAATACAGTCCTCACTCCAAGATCTCATCAATGACCCTTTAACTCTGTGGTAGAATTGCTTTAACATGGTTTACTCATTGGATGAGAAGGGTAAAAATATTAAAAAAAATCACTTATTGAAATAGTTTTATTACAAGTACAATACAATGCAAAACAGTTTGATAGTGCAATACTTCAGTTTGCATAAAAGGAACTCTGAACAATATAATAAAACAGTTCATAAATTATCTAAAAGTGAAGTTAAACAGCAACTATAAAACCAATTAACAAAATAAACACTTTAAAACATTCCACTTTGAACACTTGAAGAGCCAGTAACTCATCACTAGTAAGATACAAAATCGAAGAATTAAAGCACCTTTCAGATAGTTCATACATTTAACCCACTTAAAATTACAATATACAAGGTTGAAAGAAGTTAAAAATAGTTTGGTAACACTTCAGTAACAAAAACCTATGAAAATATAGAGGTAATAAAAATAAAAAAGATTCTTAGGTTGTACACTTGGCAACAAGTGATTGAGATTCATAAAAATATAACAGCTAATTCCAAGTGTAAGATTGTCATTTAAATATAACCACTGAGGTAATTACAAAGTTCTTTGGATAAAGATATTTAAAAAGTGAATGTATAAGAAATAATTACAAAGATCATTAAAGATTCAGTTTTGCTATACACTAAAAAGGCAACAGATTCACAAATAAAAGTTCCCTTCAATAATTGCATTATGGAAAACCAAAAGATTGCTATTGAGAGAAAGGGGAAAACTTCAAATCAAAAAGGAAAATGAGGGAATTAAATATGAAATATTTAGGATCCAGTTATAAAACTTAAAGTTACCATGAGACTGGGCACTTGCTGGACACTTATCTAACTTTCCCCACTCCCAAAAACACTTTTCTAACTTTCCCCACTTCCAGAAACTGGAAAACTTGGAAGTGCAGAACTTCCTATAAGTACAAACTAAATCGAACACTGAATGGCTACACAGCAACAAAGCAAAGGGGAATTATGAAAATATTAGATTAAACCAAGTTAATTACCTCTAGGAAAGTTAAGCATAGTAAACTACATGCTTTATACAATGCAGTTCCACAAACCCTTGTAATTCCTTAAGTATGGAAGCCCCAAGGCAAAACTTAAGCTCCTTAAGGAAATTGTTGATTCAGTCCACCAGCATTACTGTAGCAATATCAAGCAGTCATTGGCCATATTCTACCAGCACAGCCAAGCTTGAATTCTTCACAAACAGCAGCCAAGAAGAATCAGCCATCACCACTTGAAACAGCACAAACACTTGCAAGGCACAGCAGACACCAGTCTTGTTACAAAGCTTCCATAAAACAGCAGAAATTGAACTTCCAAGAGATTTAACTTCCAGAGGATGAGATGTTTTCCAAGAGAGGATCCAGGCCAAACCACAAGAGAACTGGTTCCTTTAAAATTTCTGGTCCTTCTCTTCACCTCTGAACAATGGTCCCAAGGGCTGTGAAAAGGAATAGAGTAAGCTTTATAAAGCTGAGTTCCATCATCACACCACTAGGTGGTGGGATAGTCACAAAGGCCCCTCTTACCCTGAATTTAGAAAAAAAGTCTTGATGTCAGATTAAATCTAATTACTTTTAATGTTAATTATTGCTCACGTTAAAGTTAAAGTTAATTCAGTGGGTTACATCCCATCCATGGGTCAGTCATGAAATATATGAATATATATACTTTATAATTTAAATTTTCCCATAAAAAACAATTACCATTTATTTGCTGCCAAATATACCTTTGCATTAATTTTACAATTATCTTAAGAAGCCATTAAGAATATGTGTTTAAATACAAATATGCATTTTAATAAGACCAATTTAAAAGTCATCGATCGATTCCCAGCTGTCAAAATTGACCTTGAAAATGTAGTTGACCTTGAAAATATAGAAGGGTGTCATTAGAGCACCCATTGTTGCAATCCTGGAAGATCGTAGTGATTCAAAGACTGATCAAATTTATATTTATAATTTGTCAATAAATACGTAACTCCTTTCATAAAATTTAATAAAATACATATAATAAATTAATTTAAGCTTTAAAGATTGATTATATCGCCATTATAATGATTATAAATGGTTTTTTGTATATGAAACATTATCGAAATGTTACGAAAAATGCAAAATCTTGGGTGTCTAATAGCAATTGGCTTTTCCTCTATATAATAGGTTGAATAATTATGTCTCTTACAAGAGTGTAGTACCTCGAAGATTCATCGAAATAACATTTATAATTTGTCAATAAATACATATTAATTACTCATTAAATAAAATAAAAAGTATAGATATTATATTTTTTCTTTTAAATACTGATTATCATTATCATTATCATTATTAAAAATGTCAGATATGTAAGAAACATTATTAAAATATTACGAAAACGCATTTGAGAGGGCTGTACAGTAAATCAAGTTTAAAAACAGTCAAAAATAGTCAATTTAACGAATATTATCATGTTAAAATCCACGAAATTACACTCTACAATAACTAAAATGCGTATTTTATCACTGGAGTGCGTCAAAGCTCGCTTACGCGCGCGCACAGCCTCAAAATAAGGGAGATTACACATGGGGGCCTGGGGTTGTGACGTCACCATCATCATCCCCAGTCCGACGGCCGTGTAAACAAACGCCTTATTTCAACGGAAACCGGGTAATATAATTAAATATTTAATACGGAATCGCCTCTCAGGGGTGCATTACGTAATTAGGGACGTTCCCGTGTGAAAACATCCTGAATTACGCGTCGAGTTGAGCTTAAATCGGCGAAAGATTTGAGCCGGCCTGAGTGGGGCCTGCCATGTCCCTCGTGGCTTTCAATTTGCAGCTTCTTTAAATAGTTTTATTAGCTCGGTTTTGGTTTTGGGTGTCCAAATTGTGTGTGGGGGCTTTTCATTGCAATTGTTGCAGTGAATTGGTAGCACAGCGGCTGTTCTTAACCTTGGCCCGGTCATGTAGGAATCTGAAGCAAGTAAGATCCTGAAGATGGAGACTTCAATGCATTGAAGTCTCCATCTTTACGATGAAGATTCCAGAAATTGCAACGTTGTCGCTTGCAAGATTATTCAGCGTTTTTGCCTTCCTCGTTGCAATGGTTGCTTGCACATTCCTAATTTAGCCGTGCAGATTAATAAGGAGGTTCGACACTGTCGGTTAAAATAGCCTGGCACTTGTATTTACTGAGGTCGCCTTAGCTGAGGCACTCCATTGCAAGTGCCGGTCCAGAACGGCACTTTCTTCTCTCGATTGCTCTCTTGGCGTCTGGAATTGCTTGATTGCTTTCTTAGTGTCCGTAATTGCTTTTTGTTTCATCTCCTGCATCATTTTTCTTTAGTATTTATGTTAATTTGGCGTCATTCCTTTTATAATAGGTTTCCGTCCCAATCCCTTCTTGAACATCGGCTCCTGTAATGACCTGGGCATGTGTGGAATCATTCCATAACAGTAACATGACAGTCCTGCCTTTCTCCTGCGATTTCCCCCAGCCAAGACCCTGCGTTCCCACAGGGTCCCCAGCCACGTCGGATAGAAACGTGAGGTTAATAATAATTGACCAACAATAAAGACCACCAACTCCTTCAGCAATGCGAAAAGTGCATGAAAAATCAATTTCCGAGGCAGGAATGCGTGCGGAGGTGTCCTTTAGATCGACCTCTAACCCTAACCTAACCTTGACTTAATCTAGGACGCTTTGCCTTTGGTGCGTTTTTGATCAAGCGCTTTATTGCCGATTGACAAAGACGCAGGAGGAGTCCTAATTGACGAAAAGACTCGAGGTATGGGGTTCTGAAATGCCGATTGTGAGAAAGGAATGTGCGCTTGAATTCACAGGGGAAATCAGACCTCGTTGCACAGTGGCTGCAACACGGCCGAGCGTGTGTAAGAATATTTTAGATTGCAGAGTTGAAGAGAGCAGTGGTTTGTGTACAGTTCTCGTTAACATTCGTTTAAATGAGGCGTTTGAATAGCATTCGTCAAAATGTTTCCGAAGCTTTTCCATGTGTGTGATGCTGACGCCTCGTCTGTTGCTTTCAGGTTAAGCGAACGGAATGGCCCAGGGGGCAGCAGGACAGGCGGCTCGGCCCGTTTCGTTTCCCCTGGAGGAGGCACATCACCCCACTGCTGTTTCCCCGTCGGTTGCCCCTGGGACTTTGTGATGTGAGTCTTGAAGGTACTCTCATGCGTCACGCTGTCTTCCCATTCGTCACTGTCTTCCCATTCGTCACTGTCTTCCCATTCGTCACTGTCTTCTTTGTTCACAAAGTAAGTCAGGTTGGCTTGTGTTCACGTCTCGTAAATTTGGTCAGTGTTGGTCCAGAGGAAATGAGTAGTTCTGTTATTATTATTATTATTATTATTATTATTATTATTATTATTATTATTATTATTATTCCTCTATTGAATTTTTATACTTTTTTCAGATCTCCTCCCATCCCCATACCCGTTTTCGGCCTTCAGTACCACAATGGAGGCTGAACGCGACCCCAGATTTGGCAGAGTTTCGAGCACCAGGAACCACCAATCGACTACTGTCCTCTGCCTCTTCGGTAAGCGATCTTTTTCTGTTCATTTCCTTTCCTCTCTTATCTCATCCACTTTTTTGGTCGTTGGACAGAGCGGATGGCTGTTCCCAGGGTCATGTGGTGTCCTTGCCCTTTTAAATAGCCTGGTCCTATTTTTTGGACACCCACAATTATCTCCTATTGTCTTTCTATCACCAATATATTCTTGTCTTCAGTCATGCATATTTGTTCCTTATAGAAAGACTCGTTGCATCAAGGGAGGCCATTCTTTAACATTATCAGTCATTACCCTCAAGGCTGTAGACGTTGCAACATTTCCTTTCAATCTCCACATAATTATACACCAGTCGTCAACACCTCTTTTCATTCTTTCATCTTTGCCACTTTTATTTCAGATGCATCTCCAGTTTATCATGACCTCTGAAGCCATAACTTTTATGAAGGCACTGTTGTAAGCCTGACTTTGTCTATTCTGAAGGCTCATGCCATTTGCACAAGGTACATTTTCTGTTCAGGACAGCAGAAGCACCAACGTGCAGTAAATGTACCTCGCTGTAGAACTTCTCCAAAGTTCCTGAGGTCCTTTATTCCTCACACTCTTGGACTGTGGAACTGTCTCCCTGAGAGGACGTCCTGCAATTAGAACTTCGAAAGTTCAAGGGAAGATGCAGTGCATTGCTACCCTAATTCTATTCTCCTGGAATTTTAATATATTTTTATCTATTTATTCATTCCTTTGACTGTACCTCCACTCGTACCCTCTCTCTCTTCCATCTTACGTTCCTCAACCCTCTCCTGAAAAGAGCTTCATAGCTCGTCGTAGGTCCCAGCACTTGGCCTTTGGCCCAGATTTTGTATAGTGTTCCATTCCATTCCAACAAGGAATCCTCTCCAGGGACTGTAGGAATACAGCTGTACTCTTTCTGTTTGCTAAATGTCCTTCCTCTGTTGGTCTACCTATCAGGATCTTAAGGTCTTTGCCAGTCTTGCAATTTGCAAGATGGCTGGTTGCAACATCGACACGTTCGGAGGGCCTCCGTCAAAGAGGTCTTCGCCAGTCTTGCAATTTTGCAAGATGACTGGTTGCTTTGTCAACGTCTGCTGTTTTATTTGCAACATTCCAAGTATTCCCAATTGCTTTTTCCAAACTGAGGGGCACTTTCTCTGAAATAAACTGCAAGGGGTCTGTGCCCCCAGTCGCCATCTTCTCGACCAAATATTTTTCCGCAGTAATTACTTTTCAGAGACGTCACAGCAACGGCAGAACCTCGTTAAAGCATCTTCAGGCTTGAGGGACATCTCGGTCCTGCCTGCTGGAGAAGAAGAAGCCTGGCGGCTTTGAACTCTCTCCTGCAGAAGGTGTTCCTCTTGTTGCACCTTTCAAACCTCTTCGCTCTCGGTTTTCCTTGAAGCACTGAATGACCTTGTGTGTCCCAGCACTTGGCCTGTGGCCTAAATTTTATATTCCGTTCCATTCCATTTGATTGGCAGCTTCAAGAAATGTGGAAGTCTTTCTCAAAGAAGTCACAAGATGGCGGGATTTTCAACCACTGGGCACATTAAGCCTGTTATCTCAGTCTGATAAACAATGATAGGCATAATATGATTGATAAATTTGATATGGTAAACTTGTTTTATGTCATAAAAACATTAGTTTCAGTCTAAGTAAATCTAAGGGTTTATACTTTGAACAAGATTTCAGTGTGTGAACCCAACGAGAACTAAGACTTCTGGTGCAGCTTCTTGCTAATTCATTTAATGACTCATTTTCATCTTGTAAGCAAACTGCAATTTGTACGAACATGGTCTGTTGATTCCATATATATTGTCTTTCTGGTTTACCTGTATCTTTGGGAACATTGGCCCAGTCCTTTGATAGGTTTGTGTAACGATACGCAAATAGTTTCTGGTCAGTGTTTGTGCTTGTGTACAGACGCCACCCCACTCACAAACATTCAGAGGGACAAACAAACAGGACCTCAATTTAAAATTATTTTCAGCGCACCCCCTTTGCCACCTGTGAATTCGGTAAGGTCAGATCAAAGACTATATACTCATTAGATGGAGCCATTCATTTCGCATGGGAGTATCTGGCGTCTTTTTTTGCACACACATTTGAGTGATATTAGGTTAAACATTCAGAGCGGTAATGCTTACGGGAATATAGGATGGAATTCGATTGTAAATTTTGCGACGTATTTGTTCATAATTTGCAATGACTACGTCAGTATATTATATTCTTACTTTTATGACATTCTTAAATTTTAGATAACTAAATTGCAAATGTACAAATAGGCACATATATAGATTAAGAATACATATCCTTACGTTTCTCAGTCTATTTTTCAGAAACTTAATAGCTATATCTCTTATAATTTAGTTATTTTTCTTGCAAATTTAAGCATTATCTATTACAATCATTTTTAAACGTTCTATACAATATCATGTTCGAATAAAGTAAAACATACTGTATATTTGATTTGTTAAACTTAGCCACAAGTGCATATGTGTAGGCATACATTTAATTACAGTTTGTAGGCCACTGTAGAATGGAGATATTAGGTGTATACAAAACACAATTGTAATTTTTATTTTTATTGAAACGGAAATGCGTGATGCACTCATGTATACTCTTTAGTAATATAAACTAATAGATGTATAAATATACAAACAAAAGGAACAAAATAACTCACTAAATTGTATCACACATAAAAGTAATTAAAAATGCAAGATAAATCACATGCAAGTGAACTTTAATAAATTATACATAAATAAGAAAAAAAATAACTCAGTAAATAATATTGCACATATAAAAATCGTAAACCAAAAAAATAACATACAAGCAAACCAAAATTGCATGATGAATTACATGCAAATAAACTCTAATATAATTATAAATATGAGAAAACATAATACTAAAAAAAGGTTTTCTTCAAGAATTACACTCTAACAAAATAAGATGTTGAAGCAGTACCGTATACTCCTGTAATGCTACTCAGGTGTGCAAACATGCTGAAATATTCATGCACTTATAAGTTAAATCTAATACATACCACTGAACGTGTTCCTAACGCCAAATATGTCAGCTCCTGAGAAATATATTATTTTAATGTCTTTATGACCAAAAAAAAAAAATACATTGCATAGACTATTCTATAACATGAACCTTAGTCAAATTATATCAAATATGTGAAATCTTTGTTTGTTTTCTATTTTTACAGGGACCTGAGTAATTACCACCACTTTTCCTTAATGTTCTGTTGAGAAATTTAACAAAATAATATATACGCATTTTTAAAAATATGTCCATCACAAACGCTGAGGTTATCGACATTAATTTGTTTAATAACTTGAGTTAAATTACGTTTTACATTGTCTTTCATTATTGACTCGACAATATTACTTTGAAATGCTGATTCATAATCGTTAATAATGTTAGTTATAATAGTACTTGGATACCATAGCCATCTTCTTTTTTCCATATCTTTATTTCCCAGAAACAAGGTCAGATTATTTGAATCAAAATCTTTTCCATCTTCACAGATAAGAATCATATCCTGCCGTGTAAGTTGCTGCATTTTTCTCTATCAAGTTGCGCCTATGATCAGATATATTGTCCTTAGGTGTGTCAATACTATTGTCAGGAATAGATTTTGTCACTACTGGTTCTGTCTCAGCATTATCATCATCATTTGGGTTGAAGCTTGAAACAAACTCCTGAATTGCTTTAAGGGATTCATCATCTTCAGGTTCATCAATTATCAAATCTAGTGGTGAATTGCCAACTGGACCTTCCAAAAGATTTTCAACAAATTCTTGGACCTGTTCCTCATCTGTCGCAGGGCAATCTAAATTAACAATATCTATATTTTCAAAATACTTTTTATTAAGTTTAGTTTCTAAGTCACAGATCTTCAAATATTGCAGTATTGGCGTGTTATCATCTATGCAGTTTCCGTTAACATTATTTTTCATTTGAGTGCTACATAGAGCATTTTTTATCGAGGTTTTAATTTTATATGAACTTTGTAGTACACTAAAGAAATTTTCAAGACAATCTTGATTTATCTTGTTAGTTAAAAGGAATTTAAAACTCCTGTCCTTCATCTTGTTCCATAGCATTTTAAGACTAGAGATGTTTAAAAGCCAACCATCTATACATGGAATATTACTTTTAGTTCCAATAAAAGTTAAGCTTGACAGCATACCAGCCTTTTCAGATCAAAAATTAATATTATTACTATAACTAATTGCACATTTCCTCTCTCTAAAATGAAATACGCAGCTGCTGTTAAATATGTCAAACAATTCGTCAGTATCATTTACAAATACTGCTGTATTTTCCACTTCTTGCAGTAATGCCCCTAATGCTGCGTGTGTAAATAAACCAGCTGCTACAATACGGCTAAACACCTGTGCAGCTACATTCACTCTCGTTTTATCAAAACCGGTGTTGCAGACATGTGATGCTGTGAGTTTTGGTGCTAACCGTAGCCACATCTGAGAATCTGCTTCAGAAAATTTCTCTATACATTTCCATGACACTTTTTGCCCACCAACTTGTATGTCATATTTCTTAAAATTGTTTCTGATACTTTTCAAAAGGTGTGGTGTATCATGAAAGAAATACACATTTTCACCTTCATGTCAGAAAAAAGGTTTTTGTATGGAAATGTTAAGATTTTTAAACAACCTTCTGTTATTAGGATCTTGGTCACATACCAAAAATGTTGGGTATAAACATACATTCTTTAATTTACCAATACAGTCAGCTACCATATACATTAAGGTATCACCTTTTAATAGATTTTGTAAATAAAAAATAGCCCAGAACTTGCTTCCATTTGGAAGCCAAGCCTTTTGCCATGAAGACCATGGCATACTGAGCTGGGTCTTGCCCTTTGCCATACTGGCCAAGATCTTCAAATCCCTCCACAACATCTTTACTTATGTTGAACTGTACATCAGATTTAAGGGATATAGCATCAAATATAATGCCACAGTATTTATCATTTTCATTCATTGATAAAGCTTTCTGCTTTAACAATTTAAAAACAGACTCATTCCAGCCAACATTAAAATCAATCTTGGATACCCAGTACCTCAGCATTCTCGATGTTGGTAAAGTAAATATCTTGCTGATAAAGTTATATGCTCTGGGACTTTTGAAATAAAGTCCAAGAGAAGAACGTTTTTGAGAAAGTGAATATCTCCTACCATATTTGGAGACACCTGCTAATTTCAATTGTTTTAAAAAATTCTATAGCTGTGCCACTTATATATTTGTCCAGTGCAAAAACAATTGGTACAAACATAAGAATAACTATTAAATTTTATATATATATATATATATATATATATATATATATATATATATATATGTATATATGTATATATATATATATATATATATATATATATATATATATATATATATATATATATACAATTTTTAAAATTTATTTATTTATTTAATTGTATTTCAGAACTGACCATTTATTGTGGAAAAATATTTTGTTTTGATCTCTTAAAAAAATTGATTCATGGTAACATCATACTGTATTTCAGGCTTTGAGAATGCTACACTCAACATCATCATCATTAGTAGTAGTTGTAGTAGTAGTAGCAGCAGTATTAGTAGCAAATGCAGGTCTAGCAGTCATAATAGTTGTAGTAGGACTAACACTTGTAGCAATACAACTAATATTATCCACAATGCTTGTTACTGTGGCATTACTGTACACTTCACTGCCAGTAGCCTTTGGATAACCATCAGTAAATTCTGGAAACGCAAATATGAAATGAAACATATGCCATATTATACTTTTTCATCTGGCTGGTAAAATCATAAGTATTTTTTGCATAAATATATACAAAAACACTACTAAACAAAATTTTCTTACCAATATCTGATTGAACATTTTCACTTAATTCAATATTTTCACAATCTTCTTTGGAATGTTCCCTGGTCAGTTGATAGATGAACCCTGTAGCCATAATACAGCTATTAGTCTAACACTTTTACACTGAAGACAAAGTGAATATATATGTAGCATAATATGGCAAAATCTTAAAGGTCAATCTTTACCTACTATATGAATTCTAGTCAGTAAAAGCAAAACTGTAATATTTACCGAAAGCATAGACCATTTACCATGTTTCAAGGATGAAGCTCTTATCTCAGATTAACTACATTCAAGGTTGTGCAAATTCTCGTGTGGATAAGTCAGCAACCAGTTTGATGTATAATTTGCTTGGTGGTGCAAATAAATCTATTGATGTATCTGAAAATATGTATTTCAACAAGAAGTGCATTATACAAAATATATGTATATAAATATATACACAAAAATATAGCACACAAAAGTCATTCTACTAAATTATGCACTGCAGTTATATAAATTATGAAAGACATTCATACATATGTGAATAGATACGTCCAAAATTGCACATGGAAAAATTTTTATGTAGAAAAATATGTCTCACTGATGAAAAATTTGGATGAGGTTCGTCCATATCAAGCATCTAGGTGAACATATAATACTATATGTTATGCCATCCTATTTCACCAGCATACAGAAAAACATTCTACTACAGCACTCTTGAACGCATCACTTTAAAAGTTAGGTTAGGTTAGGTTAGGTTGGGTTAGGTTAGGTTAAGCAATGTAAAGTAACTTTTTGTGGGAATCACATCGAGATTATTTTTTAGGAAATCCTATGGCTGTTTTCGGAGCTACAGCCAAACGTATTTCCTTGGCTGTGACTCGGCTACTCGTCTGGACTTGCTATTTCTATAACTTTCTTGCAGCAATGTCTTCCTAAGCTCTTGTGAGTTAGTCTTTACTATAATTTGCTCTATGAACCTCTGGTCTAGATCTCCAGATTCACAAGTTGAAGCTCATTTCCTTAACCCAGTCACAAATGAGTCTGCTGTCTCACCTGATTCCTGTGAGGCTTCGACGAGCTGATAACATTCAAAGTCCATATTTGCTTGAGGAGCAAATGGATTTGTGAGCCCTTCACTTGTCTTCTGTAAACTTCCCGAACTTCTAAACCTGCAGTGTGAAGTAACAATGGTTTTTGCCACTTTTTATCCATTTTCCCCAGTGCTTCTAAATAAATTTGGAAGCTGCTTCTCCACTTTTTCGATTTTTTACCCGCTGATTTTGGATCGTCGCCGATACTAAATCTGTCTAACCTCTGGACATCTATCGGCATGTTTGCTGCGACACTAATCAGTTTCGGTTAGGAATTTGGAAGTTTTTTCTAACCTTGTGGGCTGTACTTTCATTGACATACCCTGAACACTTTTACTCTCTAAACCAACACTTTTTTATTCTCTTAACACTCCTGAATTGGCACAGCACTGCTTGGTTGCTGGTTTGAGTGTGATGAAGCCATTAAGTTACTCAGTAAACTTTAAAAAAAAATAAAGTTTGAAACAGAAAAATGTACTGCGGATGTCTTGCCCTAATCTTATATCCAATATCAGTGGGGCTTACTGATTAGTAGCACATATTTCATGTGTGTCAACTGTCAAATTCTAAATATAAACAACCAGATGACATGCGATATACCTACAACCCCATCCGAACACTGAGCGGTCAAACTATTGTGTTCACTTTGGAGTTGGCAACTAGTATATTAACATTCGTATTTTGAGCCTTCCTATCTTCCTTCGGTATATAGTCTTTGGTTCAGATTTTGTACAGCGTGCCTGTTCTGTTCGTACAGCGTAATGCGTTTTAGGATTCGAACACGTTCAGTACTGTCTTGATTTTGCAACATCCTGTACTTGAATAAGCACAAAGAGTACAGTAACCAGTTTACAAACAATTCGAAAGTACAAACGTCTGTCTGGAACGTAACTCGTTTGTGAGTAGGACGGCGTCTGTGTTTGTCTCTGCCAAGAGTGATAGTTTCTGTGAGGTTTCCTGACGGGTTTCAACTTATAATCGGTTATTGTCGTAGACGAACGACACTGTCACCTCTTCTTGCTGTACGTGACTTGGACACGTCAAGATGGATGTGGTATTATTCTTAGTCGTTAGAGAGTTCGGTCCCTGTCGAACTTCTCCAGAGTTCCAGAGGTCCTTTGTTCCTCACGCCGTTGGGCTGTGGAACAGGCTCCCTTCCGAGGACATCCTGCGATTAGAACTTCAAAAGTTCAACGAAGATGAAATTCATTACTAACCTAATGCTATTCTCTTGGTATTTTAATACATTTTTATCTATTTATTAATTTTAATATTCTTTGGAAGCTTCAATTTCAAGGCATTTTAATACATTTTTATCTATTTATTAATTTTAATATTCTTTGGAAGCTTCAATTTCAAGGCAGTGGACCCTTTGGTGGGCTTCTTGTTCCATATGAATAGGGGTTCTTCCTCTTCTGAATAATAATAATAGTAATAATAATAATAATAATAATAATAATCTAGTTAGTAGAGGCATTCTTGTTCAGCAGATTTGATATATTCCATTTTTTCAGGTCCTTTTCAATAAGAAAATGTTAAAAGAAGATGCAATCGGGAATCACCTTATGGACCCCAGCGGACACGGAATCATATTACGTAAGTGCCGCCACTATTCCTAATTCTGACACCATTGTCAGATAGGTGGTGGACCGATTCCCAAAAAACGAAGGCTTCAAATGAAGCTGGAATGTCATAAACTGGAACCCATTTGCTTGTTGGTGTTTGTGCGAGCAGTCGTTTCTTTTCGGAAATGTTACCTGCCGTTTAGAACTCGTTCATTTATTGCTTCTGCTTCTAAGAGAGTTCCTGGACTCCTGTTTAACTGGTGGTATTTCAGGATTCCTTTTTTTGGTGTCACTGGAAAGACGAAGGTCCTTAGAAAGGTTTTGGGAGATGGGACGTCGGCCATTACGGCGGTCTTGTACGTTGTAGACAGACGTTATCATATATGGATGGAAAAAGCTTCTAGATTTATCAGATATCGATAGAAAAAGCTTCTAAATTCTGTACTGGAATTCTCTTGTTCATTTGCTGTTGAATTCTGGAAGGTCGTGACTTCGATGCCGTTGTTCCAGCACGGTGATTTCCAAGTCTGAAAGTCTTTGACGTTATTAAAAAGCGTCGCGAACCTTTGCCCTTATACTTTGAAGGTCTTTTCTGTATGTAGTTTATTTGTTACTTTATTTCTTGGTAATTATTATTATCATTACTGATATTCTCTTCCGTGTTCCCATTTCATATGCTGACTCGTACGTTTGCGGCAAATTTGGTCTCGAAATAAGCGAAAGCCGCAACTTCATGTCGACGTTCCTCGTACCTTTTGTGGTACCTTTTCATTGTCGTTTCCTAATTGTCGGTGTCATCGTTTGAACGTTTTTTATTTGTTTTCTCGTCTGCCTCGGTCGACATGGGTCGTTTGGTTCCTCTGCTCAGGATGTGTTGTTGAAAGGATTGGTATCGCTTTTGCTTTCAGAATTGGTGTCTGGATTGGTATCACTATTTCCTATCAGAATTTGTATCAGGACTGGTATCATTATTGCTATCAGAATCAGTATCACTATTGCTATCAGAATTGGTATCATAATTTGTATCACTTCAGCTATCAGAATTGGTATCACTTTGCTATCAGAATTGGTATCAGGACTGGTATCAGTATTGCTATCAGAATTGGTATCACTATTGCTATCAGAATTGGTATCAGGACTGGTATCAGTATTGCTATCAGAATTGGTATCACTATTGCTATCAGAATTGGTATCACTATTGCTATCACTTCTGCTATCAGAATTGGTATCATTCCAGCTATCAGAATTGGTATCAGGACTGGTATTACTATTGCTATCAGAATTGGTATCTTAATTGGTATCACTTGTGCTATCAGAATTGATATCACTCCAGCTATCAGAATTGGTATCTTAATTGGTATCACTTGTGCTATCAGAATTGATATCACTCCAGCTATCAGAATTGGTATCTTAATTGGTATCACTTGTGCTATCAGAATTGATATCACTCCAGCTATCAGAATTGGTATCAGGACTGGTATCACTATTGCTATCAGAATTGGTATCACCTTTGCTATCAGAATTGGTATCACTCCAGCTATCAGAATTGGTATCAGGACTGGTATCACTATTGCTATCAGAATTGGTATCACTATTGCTATCAGAATTGGTATCATAATTGGTATCACTTCTGCTATCAGAATTGGTATCACTCCAGCTATCAGAATTGGTATCAGGACTGGTATCGCTATTGCTATCAAAATTGTTATCACTATTGCTATCAGAATTGGCATCATAATTGGTATCACTTCTGCTATCAGAATTGGTATCAGGACTGGTATCACTATTGCTATCAGAATTGGTATCACCATTGCTATCAGAATTGGTATCATAATTGGTATCACTTCTGCTATCAGAATTGGTATCAGGACTGGTATCACCATTGCTATCAGAATTGGTATCATCATTGCTATCAGAATTGGTATCAGGATTGGTATCACTATTGTTATCAGAATTGGTGTCACTATTGTTATCAGAATTGGTGTCAGGATTGGTATCACTATTGCTATCAGAATTGGTATCACTATTGCTATCATAATTGGTATCAGGATTGGTATCACTATTGCTATTAGAATTGGTGTCAGGATTGGTATCACTATTGCTATCAGAATTGGTGTCAGGATTGGTATCTATTGCTATCAGAATTTGTATCACTATTGCTATCATAATTGGTATCAGGATTGGTATCACTATTGCTATTAGAATTGGTGTCAGGATTGGTATCACTATTGCTATCAGAATTGGTATCACTTCTGCTATCAGAATTGGTATCACTCCAGCTATCAGAATTGGTATCAGGACTGGTATCACTATTGCTATCAGAATTGTCATCATAATTGGCATCGCTTCTGCTATCAGAATTGGTATCACTATTGCTATGAGAATTGGTGTCAGGATTGGTATCACTGTTGCTATCAGAATTGGTATCACTCTAGCTATCATAATCGATATCAGTATTGCTATCACTATTGCTATCAGAATTGGTGTCGCTATTGCTATCAGAATTGGTATCAGGATTGGTATCACTATTGCTATCAGAATTGGTATCACTATTACTATCAGAATTGGTATCATAATTGGTATCACTTCTGCTATCAGAATTGGTATCACTCCAGCTATCAGAATTGGTATCAAGACTGGTATCACTATTGCTATCAGAATTGGTATCATAATTGGTATCACTTCTGCTATCAGAATTGGTATCACTATTGCTATCAGAATTGGTGTCAGAACTGGTATAACTCCAGCTATCAGAATTGGTATCAGGACTGGTATCACTATTGCTATCAGAATTGGTATCATAATTGGTATCACTTCTGCTATCAAATTGGTATCACTATTGCTATCAGAATTGGTATCAGGATTAGCAACACTTCAGGTTTCATCTCCTGAACAACAATAGTAAAAACAATTGGGTTTCGGTGTTTGCGAAGGAAGTCGTTTCTTTCCGAATAACTTCTTCGCTTTACCCTTTGGGACTTTTTCGGGCATCGTCTCTGCTCCTTTTAGCAAGACGGGTATCGGTCTGCTCTTTGCCTGAGGGTATTTCAGTATTTCGGGATTACTGGAACATCAAATGCCCCTTGGAAATGTTTGGGCATTGCCGTACACTGCCGTTGCATTGGCCTTCCTGTACGTTGCAGACAAACGTTATCACGTGGAGACAGAAAGAGGAATAACAGAAAGCAATAAATGTAAGAAAAGGCGAATTAGAGATTGCTTTGAGAAGCATCGACTTCTGGGAAATTGCACGGCAGGACGGAGGGTCACTTTTAGCTCCGTAAAGTACCTGGGGTTGCCCGGACTGGAAGCTTTCGTTGAAAAAATATGCAATTTATGAATGATGGGGTCAAAGTGCCCAATCGGCAACCAGTTTATTGCATTTTGAATGTCTGTAAATTCTCAACTTTCTGCAGACAGTTTGGGTACTTCTGTAGACTGGCATCTGTTCTGTGGATTATCTCTTTGGCCCTCAGTTATTTTTCCTTGCTTCAAATTCTTTATCATTTTCCTTGCTTCAAATTCTTTATCATGACCTTGTTCTAATTGTGACCTCTGGTTTATCAACAAATCTTCGACCAAGTCTTCTGACCAAGCCCTGTTGTTGTCTAGAAGCATGACTCAGTGATCTGAAACTTCCGTGTTAGTTGAATGTATCGTTTTCCTCTTGTGCGACCTTGGAAGACGATGCCCAAGGTTGAATTATTTGTCATTTTTACGGTGTGGTCTCTTAAAAAGTTGAGAGGGCCTTCTCAAAAGATTTGTCAGACTCCATCTTTAAATTCCCCAGTTTTAAGTCTGTTTTTTGCTCGTGATTTGATCTTGAGTGCTCTGTATATTTATACAATTTCTTTGTTGCAGATATTCCGATTGTGCCGATGGCGATTGGTACGACGTTATTGCACCGCTGAGGCCAAGCTGCGAAGACCTTCCAGTGGTCTTCTCATCAACTGTAGCCTCACTCGGGGGAGTACCAGCATCTAGATTCCATCTAGAATTCTCTTTGTTCATTTGTCTGTTGAACTCTGAAATGGTCTTTTTGTATAACTCTGAGATCGTCGTATTGCATACGTTGCCGTTTCCAATGCAGGACCTTTTTCAAGTTCAAAATTGTCTGTGAAACTGACATAAAGTATAATGTACAATTGGCCTTGTAATTTTGTATTTTTCAAGTGTTTTTGTAAGTGCTGTGTACTGTAATTTTTTAATGATTATTACAGTATTTTTATACTGTTCTGTGTTCCCATTATTTTAGAGTGTGGAAAGTTGCTTTTGCAAGTCAGTGATTGATGTTCACTTGTTATAAATTGTTATAGTTGTAAGAATTGAGTTTTCAACTCAATGCCCAGTTGGCATATCTTTATAAAGCCTTGTGATAAGTTGCAACTTTACTTTATTTGCACACCCTACCCACAGTGCAAAATTATGCAAAATTATAAAGCTGATGAAAATCTTACCTTGTAATCATCAATTAATCATGTTGGAATGTTAAATGTTCAAATTCATTTTTGCTTTCATTAAAAACCGGTTTCGATCTGAATCAGGTTCATTTTAATGGTTAATATATAGTCAAACCTTTTTGCCATTTTTCTATTAATAATGAATTTCTCCATCTATATTTCTATAATTATTCTATGTAAAGCAAAGAATATAAAAGTTAAATTCAATTTAGCATTTTATTACTGACAATTGTCTCATTAAGAGTTATGACATACTGCAATTCCAATTAGCACTTGGACATTTTAAGTCCAGGATAATATGACAAATTTCATTGTAAGTTATGTCTGTGTGTCACTTAAGTGTGACGGGAGGCCACTTGCACTTTTAAAGTGTAATTGTGTGGTTTCATGACTTGTCAGCAAACTATCAAGTATACATACCATTTTACCTTTTAAAGTCATTAAGGGCTTGGTACATTTGTGGAGACATCTGTATCCATAATCATTGAACACACAAGCTCAAGGTGTGTTGATTTACCAGGGGTGTAAGTGTCTACACCTTACACTTAAACCTTGACCACAAATAAGAATAAGCTTACTACGTTAAGTTTGTCAGCTTTGAAAAGAAACTTACTTTAAATAGTACAGTTATAGGGGATAACTGTACACTGTTCAGAGCTAAAATGTCAAAATTTCCAAGAGCTAAAATGTCAAAATTTCCAAGAGCAAAAATGTCAAAATTTCCAAGAGCTAAAATGTCAAAATTTCCAAGAGCTAAAATGTCAAAATTTCCAAGAGCTAAAATGTCAAAATTTCCAAGAGCTAAAATGTCAAAATTTCCAAGAGCTAAAATGTCAAAATTTCCAAGAGCTAAAATGTCAAAATTTCCAAGAGCTAAAATGTCAAAATTTCCAAGAGCTAAAATGTCAAAATTTCCAAGAGCTAAAATGTCAAAATTTCCAAGAGCTAAAATGTCAAAATTTCCAAGAGCTAAAATGTCAAAATTTCCAAGAGCTAAAATGTCAAAATTTCCAAGAATAGTTTTACACTCCACCAAAATTGAAGGTTCACTCAACAGGTTTTGAGCTATGCATGCAAAAAGTTAGTTTTGAAAAACTGCTAATATTTCACTTTCTGCAATACATGGGCCAATGAGCAAGGCAATTCAGACCTCTGTATTCAACTTCAAAGATGAAGTATTTTTCCATCAATCTATCACCTTTTCTTTACACCTTTGTGAAAAGGTGTACAAGTAAACTGATCAATTGGGCCACACAAAATTTAATCACTCCAGGATCTTACCAATGACCTTTTAATCCTGTGGTAGATTTGTTCAGTTTGACATTGTTGACTCATTGGATGAGAAATTGGTCAAAACGACAAAGGGTAACTTATTGTAATAAAGTTAAAGTTGTTACAAATATAATACATGTAATGTAATACCGTTCTAGATATCTCAATCTTTTGAAAATAGCTTTGTAACACCAATACCAAAAAATATTGAAAATAATTTACAAGGTTGGGAAATGGTTCCTTTAAAAATAGTCTGGTAACACTTCAAACAGCAAAAGATCACTAGAGGTAATTATAAAGTTCTCCAGATAAAGATTGTCAGGTTGTACACAAACAGGTGATATATTCGCAACAGAATCTATAAAAGTTCCCTTCAATAATTGCATTATAGAAAAATCTAAAATTCCTAATAAGAGAACACAGGTGAAAGTTTCAAATCACAAATATAGGGACTAGTTAATTAAATATTCAGGACCCAGTCATAAGAGATGTTACCATGAGACTGGCATTTAACTAGACAATTAACTAATACTAATAACTGCTTCCAAACAACTTGGAAATAGAAAAAATCTAAATACACATTAAGTCAAACATGGAATGTCTACACAGCAACAATAGAAAAAATGAAAAACTAAACCCAGTTAATTACCTCAAGGTGAGGTGTACAATAGTACAATGTATGCTTTATAGAAAGTTCCACAAACCCTTAAAATCCCTGAAGTGTGGCATCCTTAAGACAATAACAAAGTTCCTTAAATAATGAAATCCTTAGTTCATAAATCCACCTGTACTAGCGAGTATCAATATCGCGCAGACATTGGCCACATTCCACCAGCACAGCCAAGCTTCAATTCTTCCCACACAGCAGCCAAAGAGAGAAGTCAGCTATGAACAGCACTTGAAACAGCAGAAATCAGTACAGCAACACCTCAAAGCACAGCAGAAATCAGTCTTGTCACAGAGGTCCCATAAAACAGCAGAAATTGACCTTCCAGAGGGTAAGATGGCTTCCCCCAGAGGACCCAGGCAGCAATCACAGGAGAACTGATTTCCTTAAATTTGTGGGTCTTTCTCATCACCTCTGAATAATGGTCCCAAGGGCTGTGAAAAAGTATGGAGGAAGCTTTATGAAGCTTAGTTACCTCATCACACCAATAGGTGGCGGGCTGGTCACAAGTGGCCCACCTTTTACCCTAAATTTAAGAAAAAAAAAGTTGATGTCAGATTAAATCTAATTATTTTTAATGTTAATTATTGCTCAAGTTAAAGTTAATTCAGTGGGTTACATTCCAACCATGGGTCAGTCATGAAATATATGAATAGATACTTTAAATTTTCCCATAAAAACAATTAGCATTTATTTGCTGCCTAAAATCCCTTTGCATTAATTTACAATTATCTTAAGTAGCCACTAAGAATATGTGTTTTATCCCAAATGACCTCTATATTATATTCACATAAATACAAATATCCCTTTTAATTTATTAGTTCATAAAAAAAGCCAAAGTCTCATTTAAAGTTATTTTAAAGCCCAGTGCCTCCTAATTCATTAACATGAACCTAAAAAATAGACCAATTTAAAAGACATTTAATGCAATAAAATCGGTTTCTTCACAGCTGTCAAAATTGACCTTGAAAATGTAGTTGACCTTGAAAATGCAGAGGGGGTTGCAATCCTGTAAGTGTGTAGTGATTAGTGTTTCCAAGACTGATCAAATTTATATTGATAATTTGTCAATAAATACATAATTTTCTTCATAAAATTTAATAAAATCCTTATAATAAATAAACTTAAGCTTTAAAGACTGATTATATCGCCATTATAATGATCATAGGTGGTTTTATATATATGAAACATGACCGAAATATTACGAAAAGCGCCAAATCTTGGGTGTCTAATGACACCTGCTGGAGCCTCCATAGAATAGGTTGAACATGTCGTCTAGAAAACTGTAGTGACTCAAAAAATAATCGAAATAATATTTATACTTTGTCGATAAAAGTGTAATTTTTATTGATAAAATAAAATATAAAATTATATATATGATATTTTATCTTTTAAAGACCAATTATATTATCATTATAACTATTAAAAATGTCCGATATATAAGAAGCATTATCAAAATATTATAAAAACGCCTTTGAAAGGGCTGTACTTTGAATCAAGTTGAAAAACAGAATCAAAATAGGTAATTTAACCAATATTATCATGTTAAAAGCCATGAAATCAAAATATATAATAACTACAATGCGCATTTCATCGCTGGAGTGCGTAAAAGCTCGCCTACGCGCGCGCACGGCCTCGAAATAAGCAAAAATAAAGGCGGGGCTGTGACGTCACCACGGCCATCCATCTGCCCGAAAGGTAAACAAAAGATTTTCACGTCTTAAAATAAGTAATTTACGCTAATTAATTAAAAAATAATATAATTGGTTTATTCAGATTAGTTAATTACGTCATTATGGACATTTGTGTGTGGAAATAGCCGTAATTATCGGTGTAATTAAGCTTAAATCGGCGAAAGATTAGAGCCGACCTCAGGGGCTGGCCATGTACCTCATGGCGTGCTCTCGCGTCTCGTCGTTTATTTAGCTCTAAATAAACTTATTTAGAGCTATTTAAACCCGTCTCTATCTATTTAAACTCTCTTAGAGCTATTTAAAGCCGTACAGACCGAAATGCAATGATTTCAGATTGCAATTTAGATGACTAGCCTTATGCCAGCTGGTTGCCACACCTCTTAAGGGTAATTATCCCCTTAATTACGGTTAGAGTTTCTTTTATAATGTCATTAATTACTTAATCCTAATTTAGTCATTATCATCGTCCTACTTCCAAACTAATAGCCCAGCGGCTGATTTCGTACCAGGACGGACACCAAACAGCCAATAAATAGACGAATAGGCACTAATGAATAAATAGCCTAAATAAGGGAAAAATCACATTATTATATAATTAACTTTAATATTATGTAATTAACTGTAATATTATATAATTAACTTTACAGGTAAAACTACGTTCCCCGGTAGCCTAGCCTGTCCTAATCAGACCATCCTAGCCAGAGTTTGGAAGTAGGATGATGATAATGGCTAAATTAGGATTAAATAATTACATAGGAAAAAAAACTTCAACCATAATTAAGGGGCTAATTACCATCAATTTAGGAGGCATGGCAACCAGTAGGCATAAGGCTAGTCAGCTACATTGCAATCTGCAATCATTGCATTTGGGTCTGTACTGCTTTAAATAGCTCTAAGAAAGTTTAAATATCTATATATAGGTTTAAATAGCTCTAAATAAGTACTCCCTACTGAAGAAAGCAGCTATTGGGGAATTTGTAGTTTTATAGCTGTATGTGTAAACTGCCATCAGTATTGCCATAAGCATGTCAACTATTTCCTGTCTCTGTGTGTGAAACGGCCCTGGCCAGCCGACTCGGTCTTTGAAAATAGGGTATCGCTTTGTGACCCTTGTAAGTTACAGTACAGTTTTTTGTACAGAGGAAGTGCTGTAAAATCACAGCATTTATTTCTGTATTTGCTTGGTCAGTTTGTTCAAGGACTTCTAAATTCTAACATTATTAAGGCTTTATTTCTTTTGGTCTCATAAATTTGAACGTTTCTTGTTTTCCCTTCTGTCGTAAATGAATACGGTTTGAATTGGCTTTTTATTTTTCACATATATATGACCCCAAACTGAGCGGTATGCAAATTAAGTTCAATGCACCAACATCTTCTGTACTCTTTTCAGAAAGGAATGCAGTAATGTCTTCTTCTACAAACAATTTTGACAATTTCTTTCATCATTAAGGGAACATTTAGAGGGGATCTATTCTAACTTTGCTTTCCTCAACCTAACCTAACAGAGGTTGAGAATCTTTGCAAGGGATACGAGACGCATCGCTGGAAAAAATGAGAACCAGTGGGAGAATATTTTAGATTGCAAAGTTAAAAGGCTGTGGTTTGTAAGCTTTGACAACTGAGTTTGATTTTCCAAAGAATAATTGACATTTTTTAGCTAAAAAGAAGGTTTTATGTTTGAAAATGTTTCTGGAATAATGTATAGTACGTTAATGGTTTTAATGATTTATATTTTTATTTATTTCATGATTTATATTTTTATTTATTAGTTTAATCGTTTATCTTCTGTATTTTCCAACAACTGATCTCTTCGTTCTGTATTTCCTATTACCTTCTGTAACCTCTCTCAAACGAACGCTGTAATATTTTTGGAAGCTTCTTGAATTCCACAATTCACATAGTATTTTAATCATTTATTTAATCATTTATATTTTAATTTATTAATTTAATCATTTATCTTTTGTATTTTGTATTTCCTATTACCTTCTGTGACCTCTCTCAAGTGAACGCTGTAATTTATTTTGGAAGCTTCTTTTGATTTCAATCAGTGGCCCCTTTTATGGGCTTGCTCCTCATGATTAGGGGTCAGTCTGGTTAATAAAGAGAAGAGATGTGTTTAAAGTTTGCTTATTCTTTATTGTAATGTAGAAAATAAACACCTATGAAGCTAAATGTTTGAAGTAACTGAAACATTCCTCTGTATTTACAGCTTCAGCGAGTTTGATGGTGACGAAGATGTGTGGCAGAGAGTACGTCATTCAAGAACTGACTCTGCAAAAGCGGCTGAGCATTAACACAACCACCGTCCATGTTTCCTGTAGAGTCAAGTCCTCGTTCCATCCACAGACCCTTCTTGCAGACCACATGTCCTCAGGTAGATAGACAGTTATATTCTCAAGTTGTTTCAGACTTGCAGAAAGATTTGAGTGTAGAGTGATGGTTAATTGTGAGTTTCCTGCAGGAAATATTTCATCCTGCTCTTAAATCACTATTTCCGTTAATGTTGCCTCTTGTGGTAGTTTTAAATCATCCTGTCACATTGAAATAGCATTTCAAACAGCTACTTTATAGCATTTCAAACAGCTACTTTATAGCATTTCAAACAGCTACTTTATAGCATTTCAAACAGCTACTTTATAGCATTTCAAACAGCTACTTTATAGCATTTCAAACAGCTACTTTATAGCATTTCAAACAGCTACTTTATAGCATTTCAAACAGCTACTTTATAGCATTTCAAACAGCTACTTTATTAGTACTAAATAGTTTCTGGTTGAGGAGAGTGGTGTCAGCAGTATGCCTCATGTAGTGTATATTAGCCATTACGAAATAATTCTAGACTTTCCTGTGAGCCCTCATAGATGCCACATTTTCCTGTCTCCCACTCTGCTGTTCACCTTCTTTAACTCCTTTCTTTCCCACTACCATCAAGAGAGGGCCTCCTTTGCTTCTTCCAAAATAGATATCTGGGTATCTTCAGTAGGATATGAGATTCTTGCTAACAAATATTGGGTTTTATTTGATGAAAAGCTCAGGTTAATATGAAGTACAGGCCGTCCCCAGCTTACGACAGTGGTTCCGTTCTGATGCCGCATCGTAAGCCGTGAATGGTTTTAACCCGAAGTATCGTTGAAAATCGTAAGAAAACCTTACTTTTCATCATTTGGGTGTCTTGTAAATGACGCAAACTGCATTTTAATTGAGTTTTTCATCAAAAAATCTCCAAATTTTGACCATACTGATGTTTAGGCGCCATATTCCTCCCGTCGGCTCGGTGTCTTAAACCCAGAAGATGCGTTGTAACCCGGGAAATAATTTCTGAACATACTTGAAGAGTGTCACAAGCTCGGAACATCTTGAGCCGAGCTTGCTGTAACCCGGGGATTGCCCGTGTTCTCTTGTTGAAAGTTTGTAAAACAAATTCGATGTCTGACACAAACTCAGACAGCCACGGGATTTGGTTCGAAGAGTTGCCGTACTCTTGCTTTTATGCAGAAGAATCTGTAACTTCAGGTGCCTGTAGGCGGGAGGGCCATCGAGTGCACCTCACACAGTGCACTGTAAGCATTCGTCAATGTTCTTTGCAGCATCCTTTCAGCCCCTAGCTGCAACTCCTTTAATTCCTTTTACTGTACCTCCATTCATAGTCTCTTTCTTCTAATGTACTTTCCTCAACCTTCACCTGACAATTGTTTCATAGTGCAGTTGTTAACCTTTCAAGCCTTTTCATTTTACTCAGTTTCCCCTTCCAGCGCTGAACGAACTCCTCTCATAGGTCCCAGCGCTTGGTCTTTTGCCTGAATTTTGTACTCCATTCCTAGAAGCACTTTTAGTCAGCAGATTCATTTTCCTGCTAAGAATCGCACGAAGACATTATGAGCGTTTTAGTACGTTGGAGTGTCCCCCTTCACTTTGGCATTAAGGGACGGTGACATTGATGAAGCGTCAGAATGAGTGTAGCTGTTCCTATCGATGATTTTTTGTACCTTCTCTAAAACACATCTCTAAAGCGGCAGGCTTTATGAGATGATAAATCCGATGATAACTTGCCGAGGTCGTGTTGGATTGTAGCATGCATTAAAAAAAAAATGAAGGTCAGATTCAAGTAAAAGTATTTCGGAAGAATATTTTTATAAACTGGACGTAAAGATACAGTTTTGAAATGCATATGTTTTGTAATAGGTGCCTTGTTGTTTGTTGATATGAATGCCAAAGTTGTAATAACGTTATGTAACCCACATTTTTGGGCATGTCTCAACACCCATTGCTTCTGCGGTCTTTTCCGTTTGACAATAAATATTTTTCCTTCATTTTTGTTTCTCAGTTGACTTTGCAACTTATTGGAAGTCTAGAAAATATTTGAGTGCAGGTTGTAAGTTAGGGTCTTATTACTTATTTGTCTTTGTTACTTATCAGAAATATAGAAGTGATTAAAGTGCAGTGTGTAATATTATTGTCACTCAACGGACTTTGCTACTCATGAGATAGGCCAGACTCCCAAATCTGGTGTCAAGTTGAGGTGGTAATTATGCTTTCAGAAAAAGTGCTTGTGAATAGTCGTATGGTAATATTCAATCATTGCTTTGGTAAAGTGTATGGGATTGATTTTTCCTTGCACCATTAACCTTCTTTGCTTTTGCAGGTGAAAATTTGGCTACCATGGCCGACTTGAAGATGGTGAGGAGGAGGGTGGATAGGACAGTAAAGAAGAAAGTGAGAGAGAGAGAGAGAGTTGGTTACAGGCCCCACTGCCCTATGGACTCTCTGCAGATGTTGCAAAGATGCGTATGTGCAAGGTGTGTGGTAAGACTTTTTGATTTTATGATTGTTGAAGTGAGGACTGTTATCTGTACGAAGGTTCTTGGGCGCACTAAATGGACCAATTGAGGATTGAAGAAGCCTTTTGATAAGAGTCCCTCTGGTTTGGGGGGTAGCGTCGTCAGTGCACCTCACAGTGTGCACTGTAGGCATTACTTAATAAGGTTCTTTGTTGCGTAGAGTTGCTTGCTATCTTGCTATCCACCCTCTTCTAAAAATTGTTTCATAGTGCAAATGCAGAAGGTTATCCTATTCCTGTTATTCCTTTCAAACCTTTATACTCTCAATTCCCCTTTCAGCACCGAATGTCCTCGTCGTAGGACCCAGCGCTTAGCCTCTGGCCTAAATCATGTTTAACATTCCATTGCATTTACTGATGATAGGTCAGTGTTTGGCTTACTTAACTTGCGACAGACTGGATGTAGATTGTATACATGTTTGATGTCCCTCTCTAGTTTGAAGTTTTCAATTGCAGCATCTGAAAATAGTTTTATTAGTTTAGTTTTGGGTATCCAAATTGTGTGTGGGGCTTTTAACGCTGTTTTCTTTGCAACTGTTGCAGTGAATTGTTAGTACAGTAACTGTACTTAACTGTTGGCCTGGTCATGTAGGAATCTGAAGCAAGTAACGTCCTGAAGATGGAGACTTCAAATCAATCATAGCTCCACAAATTTGAACCTGGTCACTTCCAAGATTATTCGGCATTTTTGCTTTCTTCATGGAATGTCTGCTCAACGGCAGGGGAATCCTGTAGTTAACAACATCCATTTCTGTGGTAGCATGCACATTTCCAATTTAGCTGAGCAGGTTAATAATTTGGTCGAAGGAGCCACGACACTGTCAGTGAAAGCGTACATCAAGGCCAGCTCTTGAGAAATAGCCTCACATTTGTAATTACTGAACTATCCTTTCCAAATACAGTTTAAGAATGCCCAGAGTCCATAACAGCACATTCTGTTCTTGATTGCTCTCTTAGTGTCTGTAATTGGCTACTGTTCGCGTCATGTGCATAATCCGTAAATACTGACAGAAACACTGTTTACGAGTCACTTTTACTTGCATTTGGACATTCATGTTCCCAGTGGAATCGAGAATTGCGTATTAAGCCTGATACAGACACCACCCTACTTACAAATGATTTATGTTTGAAACAGCCGTTTGTATGTTGAATTGTTTGTAAGTTGGTTACTGTAATCTTCATAACAGTGCATTTTAAAATCAATGCTGTACACTACTGTACGTTTCAAAATCAATACTGTACACTAGTGTACATTTTAAAATCAATACTGTACACTACTGTACTTTTAAAATCAATACTGTACATTAGTGTACGTTTTAAAATCAGTACTTTACTGTATGTTTTTTCATCCTAAAACACAATACACTGTACATAGACAGTACTGTATGTACAGAATAGGGCCCTCAAAATAAAACTTTAGATCACGGGTGGCAAAGGGGAGCGCTCGAAACACAACTTAAAATTGCGATCCTGTTTGTATCTCTGAGTGTTTGTAAGTTGGGTGTTTGTAAGTGGGGGGGCATTTGTATTTTACTGGCAGGTCCAAGGCAGGGGGCTTCTGCCTCCTACCAAAGTTGAACGTGGGTGAGCTCTAGCAGAATATAGGGAAGCTATTTTAAACCTCCTCACCCGTCTCCAAAAGATAGTTTCACATTTTACGTCACTGAGAAACTCACTTGGATTATTCCCCTGTGTAGGGAAGTGCCTTCAGTGCACCTCATGCCGTGCACTGTAGGCATCAAGACACATTTACACTGTCAGTGAATATCAAAGTGACAAAATTTATTTGTAAATATAAAAGTGTTGTAATTAATTTTTCGTTCCTTTTGTTGTGTTTTGACAAATTGATGGGAATATCTGTTGCCAAAAATAACTTCCTGTTGATCTCTGGAGTCATATTTAATTGCTTCAGGCAGTTTGGTGCCCATATTACCATTGCTCTTAAACCTTGGAATGTTTCATAGTCTTTGCATCATGATCTTTTCAAGTCTTGGGTCTAAGTTCACTTGCTTTGAGGAACAGTCAAGCATAATATCATTCAGAATGGGAACAACATTTTAGAACTGAGAGGGTCAGTTTTTATAGGACATTTAAGCAAGACCAATTCTCATGCCTCTTCCAAGTTAACACCTGAGATTCTCCTCTGATCTGAAATGTGGTTCATTTTCTCATAACGTCATTCTGTCACGGGGTGTTAGAATGTCATTGTGGATTCATACTGCAGGTTGCTTTTTGTGCAAAATGGGTGATTCTTGAGTGGAGCATCTTGCCGTGTTTTTTATTTTGTTATTATTCAGAAGACGAAGAACCCTATTTATAAATGAACATGCCCACCGAAGGGGCCATTGACTTGAAATTCTTTAAGCTTCCAAGGAATATTTTGGTGTTCGTTCAAAAGCAGTAACAGAAGGCAATGGGAAATACAGAAAGGTCTCTGTTGCAGTACAGCTTATGAAAAATTGACAAACAAGAGGCCAGTTTTCTGCACTTTTCTCTCGTCCAAAATCTGGAAGGTATGAGGGGGTGGTGGGAGATTGCCCCCTCTCTTGAGAGATTGCCCCCTGTCATGGGAGATTGCCCCCTCTCATCCAAGAGGATTGAGAATGTCATTGTAGACTCTCACCTTGAAGTCACATCAATGTGAGTAGTTGCAGACTGTGCCCTCTGCTAATTGACACCGCTTGCAGTTTGCAGACTGTGCCCTCTGCTAATTGACACCCCTTGCAGTTTGCAGACTGTGCCCTCTGCTAATTGACACCGCTTGCAGTTTACAGACTGTGCCTCCTGCTGATTGACACTGCTTGGAGGTTTGACTGTGTCGGCCCTCGTTATGTAGAAGTCGACTCATTCTGTCAGCCTGGACACTTCTGCTGTAATTCCTGGGCTTTACAGTCTGCCTTCCAAGGGATGGCAAATGGCTTGGGTGTCCTTTCAACCCTTAATAGTGTAGGACGAGGCAGAAACCTTCACACGGAGCTACTGTTTCAAAGACCTTGTGAAATTCTTGAACTCTCAAATTTTATCTTTTTTTTTTTTTCCATAGCATCGTGAAGCTATATTGGAAACACTGCAAGAATACAGTGCATTTTCCACTGCAGTTATCATCTAAGCATTCACCCAAAATCCTCGCTGTTTAATTACCTCCTCTTGCCATTTTTTATATCTTGAAAGACCATATCCGTAGCCATGTTACCTTGTAGGTGTCGCCATGCCATAGGATGAACGCCTGGGCTCTTGCATTAAGGGATGTGGGTCTTGTCATGCTGTTTTGATTATGTCGTGGGAATTCTTATGTCTTTTATTACATGTTTATGCAGTGGCTTTTATTTTTACAGACATACAGGTGCTTGGTAGCTTTTTGTTTCTGACTCTTCAGTGTCTGTAATCTATTATTGCGTCTCAAGTCTTTTATTAATTATGTCTTGCTTTTCTTATTCTGCTGAAAGATATTTACCGAAGGTTTAGGACAGTTGACTGAAAACCTTGCTCAAATGATACCAGTTCCTGAATGGGGTCAGCAACTAGCAAATTCTCCAGGTTCCTTTTTTTATGAGAGAAGTCACAGGCTCTCCAGAACCTCATAATGTCACCATCATTTGTAGGTAGTGAGGAGAACTAAGTACAGGCAGTCCCCGGGTTATGTTGGAGGTTCCGTTCCGACGCCGCGCTGTAACCTGGAAAATGACGTAACCTGGAATGTCACAAGAAAAATGTATAAAAACGAGAAGTAATGAAAGCTTTACCTTTAATCCTCTGGGTTTACTGTACAGTAATTTACTTGCATTCTGATGTGGTATGCAACCAAAAACCTCCAAATTTTGACTTTATATTGTTGCTGTATTTATGTACTTTTACTGTTCTGTTGCGGCATAAGACGGCGACGTAACCTCGGAACATCCGCTGTAACCTGGAACTGGTTTTTCTCTTAATATATTTGAAAAGCATTGTAAACTCGGAACAACGTAAAATCGCGATAACCTCGGAACATCCTCTGTAACCCAGAACTGATTTTTTCATTAATATATTTGAAAAGCGACGTGAGCTTGGAACAACGTAAGACGGCGATGTAAACCTGGAACGATGTAACCCGGGGACTGCCTGTATTCCACTTGTTGCTCTCTTACCAATTTTAAGGATGGAATTATTTGATAATAACGTGATTTGCTTTCCAAGAGTAGGCGAAATCACTTGAACCATTGGGCTGAAAGTATCAGCTTGCAAATGCATTGTGTTTACAATGTCATGATATGTCTTCTAGATTTGGAGTTTAAATCAGTTGAGTTCTAGATTCAGAAGAAGTGTGGAAGTGCTGCCTGCAGGAACCTAACAACACCTCATTGCATTTGTCATACTTTAGCTCTCCGTGGCTTCTTCCTTCTTTATTTATAAGAGTGGCAGTTATGACTTGGACCATCAACAGATGGTCTCTTGTTTGTCACTTTATGTAAGTTGTATTTCAACAGAGAACTTCCACATTCACAATTGATCCCTGATCCCCCTTTCCTGCCGAGAGCAAGATTCGCTGAAGAGCAGAAGCACCAATGTGCAGGAAATGTCTCTCGCTGCCGAACTTCTCAGTTCCAGAGGTCCTTTATTCCTCACGCCGTCTCCCTGAGGGTGTCGTGCAATTGGAACTTCGGAAGTTCAAGCGAAGGTGCAGTGCATTGCTACCCTAATGCTATTCTCCATTATTTGAATACATTTTTAACTATTTTTTTAATTTATTGATTTATTTTGTCTTTTCTAAGAAGTGGGATCTCTTCTTTATCTTTTTCCTTTACCCCCTCTTAATTTGACCACCGTTCATTTACTGAATTAATAATAATAATAATAATAATAATAATAACAACAACAACAACAGAGGTGTGCGCAGTTCCTCGTCCAGTGAGAACGAGCTTCCTTTTGAGGTCGCCTGCAGTGTTGACATATGATGGTGATGGTGCTTGTACCTTTTGGCTTGTATCTCCTCTGTAACATTGAGACACTGTGATTAAACTCTGCGTTTCTGAAGTTGATTGGACAGTGTCTTATTATTATTATTATTATTATTAATTATCATTATTATAAATGCTGTTATTATCATCATTATTATTAAAAGTATTATTATTATTATTATTATGAATACTACTATTACTAATATTATTTTATTTTTATTGTAAGTGCTATTATTATTATTATTATTATTATTATTATTATTATTATTATTATTATTATTATTATTATTATTATTCTGTGCAAATTAAATGCAGCTCATGCACCAATTTCATTCAGTAATACTGTTATTATTATTATTATTATTATTATTATTATTATTATTATTATATTATTATTATTATTATATTATTATTATTATTATTATTATTATTATTATATTTCAGTTTTAGATTTCTTGACACCTTAGTGAGTGTTTGCAGTATATATAGTGAATGTTTAGTGTGTGTTTAGTGTTTAGTGAGTCTTAGTGTTCAGTAAGTTTATAGCGTTGCATGTTTAGTGTTTAGCCTTTAGTGTATAGTTTAGTGAGTGTTTAGTCTTTAGTGTTTAGTGAATGTTTAATGTATTGAGTGTTTAGTTTAGTGAGTGATTATTGTTTAGCCTTTAGTTTAGTATTTAGTTTAGTGAATGTTTGTAAGTGTTTCGTGTTTAGAGAGCGTTTAGTGTTGAATGTGTAGTGAATGTTTAGTAAGTGCGTAGTGCTTGGAAAGTGTTTAGCCATTAGTTTAGTGAATGCTAAGTGAGTGCTTAGTGTTTAGTAAGTGTTTAGTGCTTAGTATTTTGTGTGTTAAGTGTTTAGTTAATGTTTAGTGAGTGTGAATGCTTAGTTTTTTGTGAATGTGAATGTTTAGTTAATGTTTAGTTAGTGGATAGCAAGTGTTTAGTTAGTGGACAGCAAGTGTATAGTTAATGTTTAGTGAGTGCTTAGTAGGTGTTTAGTTTGTGTTTAACATTTAGTTAATGTTTAGTTAGTGTGTAGTGAATATTAATTGAATGTTTAGTGAATGTTTAGTTAGTACTTAGCAAGTGTTTAGTAATGTTAAGTGAATGCTTAGTAAGTGTTTAGTTTGTCTTTAAAATTTAGTTAATGTCTAGTGAGTGCTTAGTGTATAGTGATATTTAGTGCATGTTTAGTGAGTGTTTAGCAAATGTTTAGCGAGTGCTTAATGTATAGTGAATGTTTGGAGAGTATATAGTGAATGTATAGTGAGTGTTTAGTATTTGGTGAGTGTTTAGTGACTGTACATTACTGCTTAGTGAGTGTTCAGTGGCTCTATGCAAAGAAGTCCTGTAATTTACAGGAACTCTGTACGCCAGACATTGCTTAGATATGAGACCAGGTGTTTAGACCTCGACCGGAATGGTTACGGTGCTTAGGTCAGCCTGTATTCGTAAGGTCATTTCCTCTGTGAAATTGGTCAAATGATAATAATAATAATATAATAATAATGTACTGCTTTTGTTCCTTTTACTGTACCTCCTTTCATATTCTCTTTCTCCCACCATACTTTACTCAACCCTCCCCTAACAATTGATTCATAGAGCTTCTTCAACTGCTTTGAGGTTTTCCTGCTGTCACGCCTCGCAAACCTTTCGCTGTCAGTTTCCTTTCCAGCGCTGAATGACCTCACAGGTCCCAGTGCTTGGCCTTTGGCCTAAATTCTATATATTCAACTCAAATCTCTCAGTGGAGTCCCTTGTGTAAAAACCCTTGATACAGGAAGACATTTTCAGCCAACCTTTCCTTATCAATACGTTACTTAGGGTCACTTTCCCCGTCGAACTTTCTCTTTTGCTGACGTCAATTTTGAATCCTAACCTCTGCATGCTCGGGAACTCGACATGCGCTTTAGACATCCTTTGGAATCATTCTCCTAGAACCAGTTATTCCTTTGACGCTACGGTACTTTCATTCATCTAACTTTCCTCAACCCTTCCCTGACGATTGTTTCGTAGTGCTACGGAGAGGTTTTCCTCCTCCTGTTATGCCACTCAGACCTTTCTATTCCTCTCGTTTCTCCTCCCGGCTCTGACTGAGGTCATCGTAGGTCCCAGCCGAACAGAGCTTTGTGGAGAAAATATGATTTCACAAACACGATACTTTTCGTTCTTGTGCAAATTATTCTGCAGTTTTTTATCGTGCTTTCTCAGTCAATGTAGGTGACGGGATATTCAAATAACTACCGTATTTTATATATACTTTGTATTTTAATAATTTATTTCTATATTTATTAGTTAATTATCAATTTATTATCAGTTCTTCTAAATGAACACCTTAATATTCTTTGGAAGCTTGAATTTCAGGTTGGATAATAATAATAATAATAATGATGATAATAATAATAATAATAATAATAATAATAATAATAATAATAATAATAATAATATATAATAATAATAATATTCAAAATGATGAGTAGAATTCGGTGAAAGATTTCCTGGGGATGACGTCAATTGCAGTCGACAGGGAATACTTTAGTATGGTCCTTTACAAAGGCTGGAATATTACGTGTGGATGTCATATGATTATTATTATTATTATTATGACTCTATTTCATTCCTTTTACTGCACCTCCGTTCAGCTTCATAGTGCAACTGCGAAGCTTTCCCCCATTACACCTTTCAAACCTTTGTACTGTCAGTTTCCGATTCAGCGCTGAATGACCCCATAGGTCCCAGTGCTTTGCCTTTGGCCTAAATTGTATATTCTTTCCTATTTCTGTTTATTACTGGGTGTTATTCACATGGACAAAGTTTTTTTTGCAGGCAGTTCAAACCATATATTATTTAAAATGAACCTTACCTCTCAATCATATAACTTTGACTTCTGCGCCAATGGTAGTAAAAGCTATATAATGTAGAGGTTGAATATTTATAAAATAAATACAAAGTATTTACATATTTTTTGTCTTTTTCAGGACTGGCGTGAAAGGAGAGGACAAGTACAATAGTGAAAATTGAATCCGGAATGATCCACAACTTTTACAGATGTATTCCAGAGTTCTGGGAGCTCCACTTATGACCCTTTGAAGATCAGAGACCTGACCTCACACAGTAGTAATCTTGTACGTCATGTTTGTTCGGAGGTAAGGACCTCCCTGAACCTTGTGCAAAAAATTATAAAAGGCTGCCTGAGATGTAAGCAGAGTGTAGCTGTTTTTGTATGTCTAGCCTTACTCTTTCCATCTGGTTGAATCACATTTTCTGTTGGTATAGGCAGTCCCCGGCTTACGGCATTCTGAGGTTACGACGCTTTTCAAATATATTCATCTGAAATTATTTCCCAGTTTACGACGCACGTTCCAGGGTTACGACGCTTATGACGCCAATCCGAAATATGGCTACAAAAAGGCAGAATAATAAAAATTTGGAGCGTTTTTGTATGAAAACTAAAAAAAGTGCACTTTACATCGTTTTCAACACACAGAAAGCATTAAAAGTAAGGTTTTCTTAGGATATTTGACGATTTTCGACGATTTTTTGGCTTACGAACGGAACCCCCCATTGTAAACTGGGGACTGCCTATATGTGCCAGGATCATAAAGTCTTCAACAGTCCTGCATTTGGTAAGGTGACTGGTTGCAATATTGACACAGAAGTGACTGTCGGGTGTTCTCAATTGTTTATTCCCAATTCTTGGGTGCTTACTCTAAAAAAAGTCCTCAACAGATCCATGCCCCCAGCCATCTCCTTCTTGACCAAATATTTTTCCTTAGTAATTGCTCCTCTGAGGCATCACAGACTCTGCAAAACTTCGTGAAGAGAATTTCTCACTTTATCTCTACTTTATTAAGGGTCTTTTCAGCGTCACTTCTGCCCCTAGCTGCAACCACTGCCATTCCTTTGACACTACCTCCGTTCACATTCTCTCTCATCCCTCTTACTCTCCTCAATCCTCTCCTGACAGTTGTTTCACAGTGCAACAATGAAACAACTTCAAAAGGTTCTTTTCCTCCTGTTACCCCTTTCAAACCTTTTCACTCTCAGTTCTCCTTTAAGCACTGAATGACCTTGTATGTCCCAGTACTTGCTATGCCTTTGCCCTGAATTCTGTATTCCATTCCATCCCATTCCATTCCATTCCATTCCATAGACAGCTTCAAGAAGCCACAGTTTATATTACTTCTCCACACGTACACGAGTGTGGAGGTGTTTCTGAAAGAAGTCACGTGACTTCAGCCTTCCTTCAAGAAATGATCGCGGTTTTGCAGCCTTCTAAGTTCGGATTTTGTGTAGCGTGCCTATTGTGTACATACAGCGTGTCGTGTTTTAGGATGAAAAAACGTACAATACTGTATTGATTTTATATCATAATGTACAGTGAAACCTCGCTTTAACGGACTAATGGGGGGGGGAAGGTCGTCCGTTGAAGCCGATTGTCCATTAAAGGGAAGCAATATTTATTTCGTGCCCTAAGTGATGTTTATCGGTGGGCTGGCCTCAGCCTAGGTGCGATAACCACCAACATGAAAAGATTCACATTATGAAATAAACTGATAATAAATGTAATAAAACCATTTTTACCTTATATATTATTGCCATATCTTCATAATACATAGCCTATTCGAGGAATAATTTAATATCAGTGAAATCAGTTTTATCTATGAGAGGCCAGCTGACAAAATGCAAACATCGAGTTATCTTTTGGTAACCTTTCAGAAATTGTAATGGTAGTGTAATTACGGTAGCAATAATGTTTAGGATAATATTTTTTAATTAAAAAGTCATTATCATTTTGGTGGTAAATAACAGTTTAGAACAACGCAGTCATACAAACGATGATTATTGTACATTATCGTATTGTTTCCCTTTTAGGTGATGTGTTTAGCAGAAACATGATGTAGAGTCGGCTTTGTTATTTTGTTCATTTTGAATCTAAGGATACAGTAAGTAAAACAGCTACCATTGGCAGGATTTTGTCTGTCAAATCCGATGTCCATTGGTTCCGGGTCCATTAAGTACAATTGTTTTGTTAACTAGGGATTTTTTGTTAATCTTGGGATTTTCTGAGGTCAGTTCTTGGGATTTAGTATAAGAAAAATAATTTGCATCACAGCACAGGCCCAAAGGACTCAGGTCAGCCGTTAGAACACCAAAACACTGACCTTATGAATTGATGCTCTACTCTCCATTTAGCAATCGTCTTATAATTTTTTACCTTGTCTTATCTAAAAGTCGTCTTATACATGGAAATATACGGTATACATTTGTAAATATTTCTGGATAGAAATAAAAAAGTAACATCTATTCACTTTTTTTAGCAATATGAAATGTGTTTCCCTGGCAGCTTAATATAATCTTTCTTTTTACAGGTGACAGTGTGACTGCCGTGTGCGGAAGGATGGACGGGATTTTCAAGATGGAAGAAACTACAATGCACACCTATGTGACTGGAGTTTGCCGCAACTGATGCAGTAGTCTTTAGACTGAAACATCATGAAAATCTTTGTGGGTGAGTGTAAAAAACAACCTGAGTTGCGTTACATTGAATAGAGGAAAGTATTTCCAGGTTTGGAAAACCCAGACCTTAGAAGACGTGGTCTTCTTCTTTCTCTGCACCTTTTCCCACTTCTATGTGGGGTCGAAGTTTCTGACAGCTTTCATCCTCCTGGCTCGGTCAGACACATCGTCCTCTGACATTTGTTTGTCTCACAAATCTTCTCTAACTACATCCATCCACCTTCTTCACTTCTTCGGTCTTCCTCTCACTCGCTCTCCCACCAGACAACTCCATCTGCGTCACTCTTCTCCCTTTGTATGTCTCGTCCCTTCTCATTGCATGGCCGTACCACTGCAGTCTTCTTTCCTGGGCCTTCTCTGATAGTTCTACGACTTTAGTAGTTCCTCTCATTCTTTCATTTTTTTATCCTGTCCAGTTTTGTTACTCCACACGTCCACCTGAGCATTTTCTTCTCCACCGCATCCAATTTCTTCTCTTGCACTCTCTTGACCGGCCATGTTTCTGCTCCATACGTCGAAGCTGGTCTCACTATTGTCGTATACACTCTCCTTTAACCCCACGGAGGGTTAACGGAGAGTGTCGTTAGCTTGGAGTTTCTGTATTTTCTGAGTTACAGGAGCTGAATGTGAGCTTCTTGTTAAGAGGAAAGAGTAATCTGTGCCTTGTGTGTTCTTGAGGGTAATACATTCAATAAGGAATCTAGGAATCCTCTCGAGTCTTGCAGCGCCCCATCGGCCCCAAGCTGCAACCCCTTTCATTCCTTTGACTGTACCTCTGTTCATATTCTCTCTCTTCCATCATACTTTCCTCAACTGTCTCCTGACAATTTTCCTCCTGTTAGACCTTCCAAACCTCTTCATCCTCTCAATTTCCCCTCATAGACCCCAGAGCTTGGCCTTTGGCCCAGATTTTATATATTCCCATTCCATTCCAACAATGACTCCTCTCGAGCCTTGCCAAATAAAATGCCAAAGGGACTATTTGCTAAATGGCCTTCCTCTGTTGGTGTACCTGCCAGGATCTTAAGGTCTTCAAATGTCTTGTGTTTCTTAAGGTGACTGGTTGCAATGTTGACACATCCAGAAGACCACCGTCAAAGAGAACAACGTGTTTTCCTGTTAGTTCCTTGGGTATGAATATGTGACAATACAGTACAGGCAGTCCCTGGTTGTCAGCGAGGGTTCTGTTCTTGGTGGCACGATGATAACTGAAAATCGCTGGTAACCGAAAGTAAAGTCTGCGTGCTCCAAAAAAATTGTATGCCGCCGGCGACCGTTATAGGTGCCATAATGAAAACTTCGTGAACCTTTCCACATTACGGTCCTGTTCCTCGATCATTACCAGCCCTTGCTCAGAGTAGGCCAAAGCTTGTGACAAGGCTGTAACACTTGATGCCCTGGGCTTTGGGGCTGGTGCCTCTTCCCTTGCCTCCGCCTCGATCATCTGCTTCTCCAGCTCAATGAGGTCCTCTGCTGACAACTCCTCTCCAAGATTCTCTCTCTCCTCAAAGCCCGTAAAGTCCATCCCAAAATTTGGACGCAGCTTCTTCCAGCCCCCATTCAAATTGGGTTTCTGGACCTCGTTCCAAGAAGAATCAATGTGTTTTACAGCATCTAAAATCCTGTAGCCCTTCCAGACTCACTTGACATCCGACTTGTCACTGCTATTTTTGGTGACCCTGAGGACATGGCAAAATGTCCTCAAGCCTTGAAGCTAGCAACGACTCCCTGTAGAAGCAACGTAGTGTCTGGTGGAAGGCAGACTACTTTGCTTCAGGATAAATCCCACCCAAATTAGAAGGGTGACCAGGGGCATCATCCAACACCAGCAGGACCTTGAATTCCAGACCCTTTTCCTCCAAATACTTCCTAACTGCTGGCTTAAAGCGATCATTGAACCATTCCTCGAAGATAGCGAGAGTGACCCAGCCTTTTTTGTTAGCCATCCATATGACAGGGAGCTGAGGCTTGAAAATTCCCTCGAGTGCCCTTCGGTTTTCAGCCAGATACACTAACAACGGCTTCAGCTGGAAGTCATTACTGGATGCTGGCTACAAATGGTTCACTTCCACTACCTTCACCTTTCTTCTGAACTGCCTCCTCATACATCTGCCTAACCTTCTCCTGAATAATACCAAGGCTCACTGGAACGTTCCGTTGGTTTTGGTCTTCGAGCCGGACCGTCGATAACTTCTCCATCTCTGCGAGGTTGGGGTTATGTTGCTTGCCTAATCTGGTAGCAGCACCACGAGTAGTAACAGCCATCATCGAAGCACCACCTTTCATGTGCTGTACAATACAGGCAGTCCCAGGTTTACGACGGGTTCTGTTCCTACCCTGCGTTGTAATCCGAAAATTGTAAAAAATCCTAAGAAAAACCTTACTTTTAATCCTTTAGGTGTATTGAAAACAATGTAAACTGCATTTTTATTGAATTTTTCATAAAAAAAATCCAAATTTTGATTATTCTGCCATTTTGAAGCCATATTTCTTCCGTCGGATTGGTGTCGTAAGCGTCGTAACCCCTGAACATACTTTGTAAACCGGGAAATAATTCTTGATGAATATATTTGGAAAGCGTCATAACCTCGGAACGTCGTAAGCCGGACCCGTTGTAACCCAGGGACTGTCTGTTCCTTATCCTTGACTATAGACTGAACAGTAGTTCTGCTGACTCCAAGGGCACGGCCGATTTCAGTGTTCGTCCCACCTGAAAGAAAAGCATTAGCTTAAGCAAGGCTGGGCATTTGTTATAAAAAATTAGGCTTACATGCTGTGCCCCTAATCTGCATTCAGTACATACAGTACTGTGCTGTAGTAGTACACTGTACATTCGAAAGACTGACATAAATATAGTCTTTAATAGGGTGAAATATTGTCCATGATGCATCGATTGCTAAATTTGCACCTTTTCACTCCATATTTAATTGGTTGGGCAACAAGAAAACAAAAGTTGAAGAAACCTTTCAAAAGACTGAAGTTTCATTAAAAAGTGAGTTACCGTAACTGCCAACTGAAATAAAATACTGTGTACTGTACTGTACTGTATAGTAAGCACGTGAAGTCTTTGTACAGCACTGTACGTACTGTGAATGCATATTTTTGGATGTGTGTCATACATACTGTACATTGTTCTCATTCGGTATTCATTTGGTCAAACCACAAGAAAATGAAATTTTGAGAAACCTTGCAAAAGATTGAAGTTTTATTAACAAAATGTATTACAGTAAACCCCCCGCATTTGCAGGGGATGCGTCCTCCCCCCCCCCCCCACAGCGAATAGCCAAAATCCGCGAACGCTTAAAACCCCTCTAAAAACACTTAGAACTGCCCATTTTGATAGTTTAAACAAGACAAACCCTCTGAAAATGCTTATACCTGAGTATTTTAATAGTTTGATCACAAAAAGTGCATTTATTCATGAAAATTATAAGAAAATACAGTAATTAGTGAATATTTCTTGGTGAAAAATACCGCGAATGGGCGAATTTTCGGCGAATAACGGGTAGATCCGTTCCGCAGAGAAATCTGCGAATCGTGAGTCAGCGAATACGGGGGTTTACTGTATAATTATCTGCCAAATAATAATATATAAAACCATTTGAAGTCTTTGCAAATGCGTTTCTTGATCGTGAACGGGCATACGTATTGCCTTTGTATCATATATCTGTAGGAAACCAAAAATACAGTACAGTACGCTGTAATGCATTTTTCATATAAATTACACACACAAAAGCGTGAAAACTTGTACAGTACGGTATGGCAAAATGGCGTCCAGGACTTACCGTTCGCCAGCTAAATTTGCACGTTTTCACTCGGTATTTACTTGGTCAAACCACAAGAAAATGAAATTTTGAGAAAGCTTGGAAAAGATTGAAGTTTTATTAACAAAATGTGTTATAATTAACTGCCAAATTAATAATTTAGAACCATGTGAAGTCTTTGTAAATGCATTTTGTGGTAGGGGGTCAGGCGCCTTCGTCGCAAATGCTACCGCGTCGCGGCCAGATATATAACAACTCTTTTATAAAAATGTGGAATTTGATTTGCCTAATCCTTTGCTATGACCTGCACAGTACTTCAGCAGATTTTCAATGCCAGATCTGACGAACGTACGATTAAACCTCGGCCTGACGGCAATGGACGCCCATGTCCGAACAGCCCTTTTCAGATCGCTTAACGATGTCATGTTTCAGCTCCATCATTATAGACTTCCTTTTCATACTGGCACCTTTGTCGGATGCTGGATTCCGGCGTTTGGGGCTCGTGATGAAATCGCAAAAGTCGACATGGCGGCGATAGAGTCAGTGCTACCTATCTCAGTGAAAGGGACACATACATTGATGAAAACGTGCTTTCTGAGGCTGTGGGTTGTTTGGTATTCATCTGCCGCATGCATGCGTGATTGACCCAAGCAGCAGGCGGGCCGTTCTCCGGTCAAGTGTAGTTACAGTACGCTCGGAAACGAGTTCCCGTCTACTGTGGGGGGGGTCTTCTCTTATGCAGCCAGTAACCGGGTATTGGTGACGATAATTGGTTATCAGTTAAGTTAACCGGTTATCAGCGTCAATAACTGGACGGCGCCGATAACCGGACATCGAGCCATTAAAAAACCTGTATTTTTTATGAATATTTTTGAAAACGGCCTTAAAACCGGATCTCTGCTAACCGGGTCTGCCGACAACCGGGGACTGCCTGTATTATTATTATTATTATTATTATTATTATTATTATTATTATTATTATTATTATTATTATTATTATTATTGTTATATCCAGACGATGCAGAACCCTATTCGTGTGGAAGAACACCACAGGAGTCATTGACTTGAAATTCCAGAAGCCTCCAAAGAATATTAAAGTGCTCGTTAGGAAGAAACAAGAGAAGGCAGAGGGAAAATAGAGAAACGAGAGATCTCGCGTATTAAAAAGGAAAAATAAATCAATGAATAGATAAAAATGTAGTAATTCACACACTTTGCACAGGTCAGGCTGAATGCATTGTCATCATCTTAGCCATTAGAGAGAGTTCAGTCCCTCACCCTCTTGGTGTAATATTGACGCATCCTGTAGGTTTCATTTGTAGCCATATTTCTTCTGGGTGGTGAAGTGGTGGTCAGTCTCTCTCTCTCTCTCTCTCTCTCTCTCTCTCTCTCTCTGAATTATCTATTCTTTGGAGACAGCCTTAGTACTGTTGTACCATAGTACTTAGTACCATGGTACTGTAATACTTAGTACTATGGTACCATAGTATTTAGTACTTAGTACTGTGGTACTATAGTACTTAGTATTATGGTACCATAGTGTTTGGTACTTACTACTATAGTACCATAGTACTAGTACTCAGTACTATGGTGCTACAGTACTTAGTATTATGGCACCCTAGTATTTGGTACTTGCTACTATGGTACCATAGTATTTAATATTTAGTACTATAGTACCATAGTACTTAGTATTATGGTACCATAGTATATAGTACTTAGTACTATGGGACCATAGTATTTAGCACTTAGTACTGTGGTACCATTGTATTTAGTATTAGGGTACCATAGTATTTCATACTTAGTACTATGGTACCATAGTATACTGTATAGTACTTAGTACTATGGTACCATAGTATTTAGTATTAAGGTACCATAGTATTTAATACTTAGTACTATGGTACAATAGTATTTAGTACTTAGTACTATGGTACCATAGTGTTTAGTATTAGTACTTTGGTTCCATAGTATTTAATACTTAGTATTATGCTACACAGAGAAAAATGACCTTGCCAGAAAAGCAATAGGTTGACCTAAGCACTCCAAGCATTGTGGTCAAGGCCTCCTAAGCATCAGATGCTCTTGGATCTAAGCAGTGTCTGGCATACTAAATGGTTCCTGTCAATTACAGGACTTTCTTTGCATACAGTCGCTAAACACTAACTACACAGTGATGTACAATCACTAAACACTTACATTCACAATACACTTACACTCACTAAGCACTCACATTTACAGTACACTCACACTCACTAAATGCTCACACTCACTATACACTCACACTTACTATACACTCATGCTAAACACACACCTTACTATATGCTCATACTAAACACACACCCTTACTATACGCTCATACTAAACACACACCCTTACTATACGCTCATACTAAACACACACCCTTACTATACACCCATACTAAACACACACCCTTACTGTACACTCACTCACTAAACACACACCCTTACTATACACTCATACTAAATGCTCACCCTTACTGCATGCTCACACTCACTAAACACTCACACTTACTATACACTCACACTCAATAACACTAAACACTCACTAAATACTCAACACTCACTATACACTAAACACTCACTAAATACTCACTGTACCCCAAACACTCGGTAAACATTCACTAAACACTCACTTAATCCTAAACAATCATTTAACACTCAACTCACTAAGCACTCACTATGCACTAAGCATTCACTAAGAAGCACTCACTATACACTAAACACTCCCTAAGCCCTAAATGCTCATTAAACCCCTAAACACTCATTAAACACTAAACAGTTAATGAACATTCACTAACCACTCATTAAACATTCACTAAACATTCACACACTAAACATTCACTAAACACTCACACTCTAAAACATTCACTAAACAATAACATTCTCAAGACATTCACTAAACAATCACTGAATACTTACTGAACATTCACTATACACTCACTAAACCCTAAACACTCGCTAAACATTCGCTGTACACCAATATTCACTAAACCCCAAACACCCACTAAACATTCACTATACACTAATATTCACTAAACCTTAAACACACACTAAACATTCACTGAATACAAATTAAACATTCACTATACACTAATATTCACTAAACCTTAAACACACACTAAACATTCACTGAATACAAATTAAACATTCACTAAACTCTAACATTAAATAAACCCTAAACACCCACTAAACATTCACTGAATACTTACTAAACATTCACCATACACTAACATTCACTAAACCTAAACGTTCACCAAACATTAACATTCAGTAAACCCTAAACACTCACTAAACACATTAAACATTCACTAAACCCTAAACCAGTGGTTCCCAACCGGTGTGCCGCGGCACCAAGAGGTGCCATGAGATCTTTTGAGGGTGCCGCCAAAATCCGGGGAAAAAATTGCAAAATTGAACTAAAGTCACTCTCTCTTGGCAGGAGAGGGGGAGGGAGGGAGGGAGGGGACTACCGAGATAGCGGAGGGTCCTTCTCCATCACCAGAGCATTGAAAGAAAATCCATCTATAATTACAACTCACTGCTGCTTCCTACACAGCGAGGCGTCGTCAGTAGCCAAGACGTGTGGAGAAGAGTTGACTGAGGTTTCAAACCAGGCTGTCAAGATGGTTAATTTCATCTGGAAAAAAGACTTTTTCAAAAGATGTATCAGAATTGGTATCACTATTGCTATCAGAATTGGTATCACTTCTGCTATCAGAATTGTTATCACTATTGCTGTCAGAATTGGTATCATAATTGGTATCACTTCTGCTATCAGAATTTGTGTCACTATTGCTGTCAGAATTGGTATCATAACTGGTATCACTTCTGCTATCAGAATTGGTATCACTCCAGCTATCAGAATTGGTATCATAATTGGTATCACTATTGCTGTCAGAATTGGTATCACTCCAGCTATCAGAATTGGTATCATAATTGGTATCACTATTGCTGTCAGAATTGGTATCATAATTGGTATCACTTCTGCTATTAGAATTGGTGTCACTCCAGCTATCAGAATTGGTGTCACTCCAGCTATCAGAATTGGTATCATAATTGGTATCACTTCTGCTATCAGAATTGTTATCACTATTGCTGTCAAAATTGGTATCATAATTGGTATCACTTCTGCTATCAGAATTGGTGTCACTATTGCTGTCAGAACTGGTGTCACTCCAGCTATCAGAATTGGTATCAGGATTGGTATCACTATTGCTATCAGAATTGGTATCACTACTGCTATCGGAATTGGTATCACTATTGCTGTCAGAATTGGTATCATAATTGCTATAACTTCTGCTATCAGAATTGGTTAAAAAGTTAAGTATATCTTAGTTTAACCAGACCACTGAGCTGATTAACAGCTCTCCTAGGGCTGGCCCGAAGGATTAGATTTATTTTTACGTGGCTAAGAACCAATTGGTTACCTAGCAACGGGACCTACAGCTTATTGTGGAATCCGAACCACATTATAGCGAGAAATGAATTTCTATCACCAGAAACAAATTCCTCTTGTTCTTCACTGGCCGGTCGGAGATTCGAACTCACGACCAACAGAGTGGTAGTTGAGAAAGGAAGCCGCTCACCCAGCGAAGAACCAATATCAGAATTGGTATCACTCCAGCTATCAGAATTGGTATCAGGACTGGTATCACTATTGCTATCAGAATTGGTATCAGGACTGGCATCACTATTGCTGTCAGAATTGGTATCATAATTGGCATCACTTCTGCTATCAGAATTGGTATCACTCCAGCTATCAGAATTGGTATCAGGGTTGGTATCACTATTGCTATCAGAATTGGTATCAGGGTTGGTATCACTATTGCTATCAGAATTGGTATCACTCCAGCTATCATAATTGGTATCAGGGTTGGTATCATTACTGCTATCAGAATTGGTGTCGCTATTGCTATCAGGATTGGTATCAATATTGCTATCAGAATTGGTATCACTGTTGGTATCAGGATTGGTATATCGATATTGCTATCAGAATTGGTATCACTATTGCTATCAGAATTGGTATCAGGATTGGTATCACTATTGCTATCAGAATTGGTATCACTATTGCTATCAGAATTGGTATCATAATTGGTATCACTTCTGCTGTCAGAATTGGTGTCACTATTGCTATCAGAATTGGTATCATAATTGGTATCACTTCTGCTATCAGAATTGGTGTCACTATTGCTATCAGAATTTGTATCATAATTGGTATCACTGCTGCTATCAGAATTGGTGTCACTATTGCTATCAGAATTGGTATCAGGATTAGCAACACTTCAGGTTTCATCTTCTGAATAACAAAAGTAACAACAATTAGGTTTTGGTGTTTGCGAAGGAAGTCGTTTCTTTCCGAATAACTTCTACACTTTACCCTTTGGGACTTTTTCGGGCATCGTCTCTGCTCCCTTTAGCAAGACGGGTATCGGTCTGCTCTTTGCCTGAGGGTATTTCAGTATTCCGGGATTACTGGAACATCGAATGCCCCTTGGAAATGTTTGGGCATTGCCGTACACTGCCGTTGCATTGGCCTTCCTGTACGTTGCAGACAAACATTGTAACGTGAAGACAGAAAGAGGAATAACAGAAAGCAATAAGTATAACAAAATGCGAATTAGAGATTGCTTGGAGAAGCATCGACTTCTGGGAATCGCACGGCAGGACGGAGGGTCACTTTTAGCTCCGTGAAAGTACCTGGGGTTGCCCGGACTGGAAGCTTTCACTGAAAAAATAATGCAATTTATGAGTAATGGGGTCTGAGTGGCCAATCAGCAATCAGTTTATTGCAATTTGAATGTCTGTAAATTCTCAACTTTCTGCATACAGTTTGGGTACTTCTGTAGACTGTAATCAGCCCTGTAGAGTATCTCTTTGACCTTCAATTATTTGTCCTCTTGCTTCGACCTTTTCCAGCCCAAATTCTTTATTGTGACCTTGTTCTAATTGTGACCTCTGGTTTATTGACAAATCCTCTGAACAATCCCTGTCATTGCCTAGAAGCATGGCTCGGTGATCTGAAACTTGTACCTCTGTTGAGTAGGTTGTTAAACAAGAATCATCCCTGCCAAGTCAGGTCAAGTCAGGTCATTGCAGGCTAAGTTTGGCTTTGCATGATGAAAGACGTTTGTATGAATTAATTGTTCCGTTTTGTTTGTTGTGATGTTTTTATTTTTGTTTGATTTTTTGTTTCCTTATTAAGTTTGTGTTTGGATATGTTGTTTATGAATGTGTCATTGGTGTAATTCTGCAGAGTTCAAATGAATTCTTTTGTTTATTTTTGAGCCCAATATGTTTTTGTTGTAGTGAAATGAAGATTTCATGGAAAAGGACAAATTGTTGCAGAAATGTGTCATTGTTTTTGCACCAGACTACCAATTTACTCTTTTGTATTTACTGTACAAGTATTTAAAAGCTGGTTTTTGTAGTATTGAGGTGGAATACAGGATAAGTTCTGATGAACTATGATATTGAGTTAGGCTAAGTTAGGATAAGGTTCTGTCTGAAGGTCTTCAGGCCACCGTCATATTAAGGAAATAAACTAGGTTAAGGAAAGTCAGAGTTTCATTTAATAATCTCCAAAACTGTTCCCATCATATATACTGCCTCAATTGTGCACTATAAAAAGCCCCTACAAGGTCACATCTGCCATTGGTTACAGCCTTAGTCTCTAATATATCTTAGACATTCTTTAACTTGTTCTTGTGGTAGTTTATTGCATTATTTTCCTCTTGCATGACCTTGAAAGGTGATGCCCAAGTTTGATTTATTTGTTGTTTTTATTTTGTAGTGTCTCAGAAAATTGAAAGGGCCTTCTCCCAAAAATTTGTCAGACTCCATCTTTTCATTTTTCAGTTTTAAATCCATTTTTGTTTGTGATTTTATCTTGAGTGCTCCCTGTATTTACACAATTTCTTTGTTGCAGATATTCCGGTTGTGCCGTTGGCGACCGGTGCAACGTTATTGCATGGCTAAGGTCAGGCTGCGAAGGTCTTCCAGTGGTTTGCTCATCGTCAACTCGAATTTGATCTATTGTCGTTGTGTAGAGGTTTTTATGGTCTAATTATTATGTCACGTTTTCCACAGTGTCCTTTTAGTAAACCGTTAATTGTACTTAATAAAGATAGTGAGGTCATGTGATAGTGTGATAGTCACTGCAACCTCACATGGTGGAGTACCAGCATCTAGATTCCATCTAGAATTCTAGAAATCTCTTTGTTCATTTGTCTGTTAAACTCTGAAATGGTCTTTTTGTATAACTCTGAGATGGTCTTATAGCATATGTTGCTGTTTCCAATGCAGGACTTTTTTCAAGTTCAAAATTGTCTGTGAAACTGACATAAAGTATATTATGTACAATTGCCCTTGTAATTTGTTTTTTTTCAAGTGTTTTTGTAATTGCTGTGTACTGTAATTTTTTAATAATTATTATGGTATTTTTGTACTGTTCTGTGTTCCCATTTTGTAAATGAATATCATAGTGTGTGGAAAGTTGCTTTTGCAAGTCAGTGATTGATGTTCACTTGTTATATTGTTGCAATTGTAAGAACTGAGTTGACAATTCAATGCCCAGTCGGCATATCTTTATAAAGCCTTGTGATAAGTTGAAACTTTGGTTATTTTATTGGTACTCCACAGTGCATAATTATATAGCTGATGAAAATCTTACTTTGGAATCATCAGTTATATGTTGGAATGTTGTCACTTTGTAATCATCAGTTAATTATGTTGGAATGTTGTCAAATGTTAGAAAGGGGAGAGAATCATTCAAAATGAATGTTTGGTATTTTAAAGTGCATTCTCTCTGGGCCAGCCATTTGTATAGAATTTTAAAAGAGATTTTAACCAGACCACTTAGTTAGGATTCTCATCTCACAATAATAGACTTTTGGTCATAGTGGTCACATTTTGTGACCACTATGACCAAAATTGGGCAAAATTGAAGGTTGTAGTATTTTACGGGAGATTAAATTGTCAAAAAATGCCCAAAATTCGTGAAAATTGGTGGATTTTGGATCAGGTTAGGTCAAGTTGGTTCACATTTTTGAGTTTTTTGATGAGTTAATGCCTCTATAATGAGAGTTATAGAAGGCTTTAGTAAAGTTTGGGGCCATCGAATTGTCAAAAATGCCCCAAAATTGTGAAATTTGGTCAATTTTGGGCAATTTGTTCTACCCATAAGCCTCTGGTAACACATCTGTACTGTAGTCATTTATATTTTTTGTGTGATGGATTTGTAACAAATATTGCCTATTTTTCCTTAATACGTTTTGGGGAAATGTATACAGATATGCAATTGTAATAACCACATTACCCTCTTAATGATGCCGAAGTCAGGTTGGCAATGTGACCTTGTTCTTGTACTCTGGTCGACTCTGGACATGGATTCAAATCCTACCATGGACATCAGAATTACTGTCCTTCGTATTCTTGCATTCGGACCTAAGGCTTTGCACTGACAAGCACATCCAAAAAGTCTGAAGAATTGAAGTCAAATCTAGCTTTACCAACTTAAAAAATCTAAAAATTAAATCTAAATTTAACTCATAAAATCAGTGTAGGTGAAACTGATGGACATTTTTACGGAACACCTTAAGCTTCTCAATTTGAATTTTTGAGCGAACACTTTTTCTAGACTGCTATTTATTAAGTGACTTTCCACAGTGGAAGGTTGGTTTTGGTACCATTGTGAAGCTGAATGCCCGTAGATTGTTTGGGTATGTTCATACCCTGAGGAGAACCCTAAAATAGTTCAGAATCTGGTTAAACAAATCATTTATAACTAACAAAATTGGGTATGTTCATGATATACGAATTTGGCTGAAAATTAACGCCAGTGACTTACAAGTATCTGTCATTTGTAGAGATTTTAAACCAACTTCGGCCCATTGCTTTATCGTATGAGACTTGTTGTATTCCTTTTGTGAAGATATTATTTCAAAGTGCAAGTATTAAGCTTTACAATGACGCCAAAATCATCATTTTAACAACTTCTTAAAACTTTGTTTTGATCTAGTTTTGACATCTTATTGAGCCTGATGATATTTCAGTCAGTCATCAGGAGAAGATTTTCAGCCAGTTTCACACATCATTTTGAGTTATATTATAAAGTTCTTATCCTTTTACGAACATACAGTAATAAAGTGCAAGAATTCAGCTTTATAATGGTACCAAAACCAGCCTTATAGTGTGGAAAGTCACTTAGCACATAGCGATCTAGAAAAACATTATATTTGCCCAAAAATACAAATTGAGAAGCAAGTATGTTCTGTAAAAATGTCCTTCAGTTTAACCTACATTACTGTACATTGATTTTATAAGTTAAATTTAGGTGTAATAATTAGTTTTTAGATTTTCTAAGTCGGTAACGTTAGATTTGAGTTTATCGACATACTTACATAGTGAGCTGTTGTCTATACTCTGTAGACTTCTTTTGTTTCAATCTTGTTCTGGTCGATATTTTTGTGAAACTGGGTCAAATCTGGTCTCAGTAGGCAGATGTCAGGTCATACTCTTTGTGAAATTTGTTAAGTCTGGTCAAAGCAGGTCTCTGCAGGGTGATTTCTGTGTGAAACTGGGTCAAATCTGGTCTCAGTAGGCAAATGTCAGGTCATTTTCTATGTGGAATTTGTAAAGTCTGGTCAAAGCAGGTCTCTGCAGGTCAATTTCTGTGTGAAATTGGGTCAAATCTGGTCTCAGTAGGCAAATGTCAAGTCATTTTCTATGTGGAATTTGTAAAGTCTGGTCAAAGCAGGTCTCTGCAGGTCATCTTCTTTGTGAAATGGTGTCAAACCTAGTGTAGGACCATCTTCAGGTCAGTTGCTTTGTGAAATTGGTTCAAATCTTAGAAGTACTTTTGTGTTTGTCACTTACAAGGTCAGCTTAGAAGTGCAGTAGATGGGTCTTGGTGGTGCAGTGGGAAAGGCAATATACTGTATTCCATTCTAACATTTAGGTATGGGGCTTAACATCCACTCTGTGGTCTGTGAGAAATGGAGAACCCAGTCTCCACAGCTCGTCACCAAAGTCTGGGATTTGGTCTGTTAATTCAGCCTGTTTTAACAGCTTTTCGGTTTAATAAATGTTCCAGAAAATATTCCTCGTTATAATTGTTTGCTTCTCCTGTGGTTTATGCCGTTGTGTAGGCCGAGGTGAACTACTTTTTAGACATCCTTGTTCATCAAAGAGGTCCTTTAGGCTGTGAGGTACAGCCATGCTGTCCCGCAGCTGATTATTCCATAGTCATAGGTTTTTTTCTGCTTTTAGCTGTGTCTAAGGATTTGAAAACATCCAGATACAAAGATACGTTACTTTATCAGCATGTTGGTGGAGTATAGTGGTCTACATCTTACATCTGCCCTTTCATAAAACTTCCAAAGGATCTTTCTCTCTTTTATTTCTTTAAAACTTCGGATGAAAACCTGTATGGACAAAGTCAAGGGACTATTAACCCAAGATGGCTCCAAGTATGCAGAGAAAAAAAACTATAGGAAAAGTTGATCAATAATCATGCGGTAATAGAGAATAAAATTGGTACACCCAAAAGTCAGGAGACGTCAGCAGAGAAAAGAGATGAATTTGCACCTTGTTTAAATATGTGGAGATCGGTAAAACTAGTAAAACTATTTAGTAGTAAAGATAAAACTCCTTCCCCGTGCAACTTTGCCACAGGGTAGTCGTTAACCCACAGAAGCCTCCCTCTAGAGGATGTCGTTCAATCGGAACTTGATAAGTTCAAGCCAAGATGCCATGCATTACTACCCTAAAACTATTTTCCTTGCATTTTAATACATTTTTATCTATTTATGAATCTATTTTTCCTTTTTTAAAATAAGTGGGAGCTTTCATTTCTGTATTTCCCCTTCTTCTCAATGAACACCATAATAATCTTTGGAAGCTTCTAGAATTTCAAGTCAGTGGCCCCTTTGGTGGGCTTGTGCCGTATGAATAGGATTCATCTCATGAGTAATACTGTATTTTATATTAACAATAATTTAGCTGTGGAGTTCATTCTTTTCCTGAATCAACAGGGAACTGGAGATCTGTTTTAGATGTTATTTAAATTTTCTTTGTTTATAAAGTATTCCAAGATGGTGTATGTTTACATAACTTGTAATTGTGGTCAGAAGAGTATTGTAAATATTATTATTATTATTATTATTATAGATTGCAGAATCATTCCGAAACTGCAGTAATTTGTGTATTAGTGTTTCATGAGCCCTATAGGTGGCATATATCAATTCTGGACATTTTTGCAGATACTGCAGGTTTCCATTGTAGGGCAGAGTACCAAAGCCATCATAAGAAAGGAAGATTTTATTTACAAAATAATAGCATATGGAAAAATATCACAAAAAACTTTTAATTCTTAGTAGCTTACGAAAAAAGATTGACTTTGTTTATCGAAATGACATTTTTTTATGTCGAATCTGTTCATGAAAACTAACAAACGAATCGATGTTCCTTTAAAATCCTCTTCTTCCGTGTCTTTTCAGAACCGAAGAAGGTATAAGGTTTATTAAAACCAAAGTAAGTATAATGTGAATTAAAACTTGGTTAAACTGTGTCTCTTTAATCCATCCCTGATTTTATCATCAAGCGATGATCTCAGCTGAAACGGAAACCAGAATACGAGCAATTGCTTTGCAACGTGATAATATGCATAAATATGTCTCCTTCCCCATTCTTTCATGCCCTGTATTTGTGAGAAAATGCGTAGACCGGTACATCTGCATAAAACACCGACCACAAAAAAATGTTTTTGGCAGTATGCAATGACTTGAAGGGTGTTAGAAGTTGTATTAGTCCAGTGTTTAGATCGCGTCGTATGATCAGAATGCCAGTGGGTTGTGTAGTGTCCCTGGATGAAACTGTCTAAGGGAACAAAGGTGGAATTTTGGCCTGCACCTCAACATTGGTTGTTGCAGGTCAAGCCTGGTGGTTGATAATGAGTTTGGGTGGTACGACCACAGTTTTTGAAACTGACGAGGTTGGGGTTAAGGAGCTGTGGTCAATCACATTCCCCCACAATAACTGTAACCCTGAGAGATGTTGAAAATCGTTGAGCGGAATTTAGCTGAGAAAATTAGACCACAAGATTTTGCCAGAATCTTTTCTGCAAGGTTGGCATTGTCACGGGGAGCAAAGCCTTGTCTGCCATCATGATTGCTGTTAATGTCAGGTTCATGAAGACTACCTTGTCGCATCCGTCAATAAGTAATTGCCTTACAACATGAAAGTAAGCATTAAAATTACATAAATCTCTAGTAACATAGAGGTTATTGCAATCATGTGGTTACAACATCGATGTGATGATGTTGAGTTCTTGTCGTGGTGAAGTTTTAATATATGAAAAGTGTCTTGAGATTGGTGATGTAGGCTATAGTAGATTTTCGAAGTGAATCCAGAAACTTCGCTTAGAATACCCAGGATTATCCGTCATAAATCTGTGTATATTGGACACAATAAATCCTGAGGAAAATAGGATTAATGAGCATACTGTATGCATGAAGGGAGAAGATAGAAATGAATGGAAAGGCGATTAATGAGATTTAAATAATCCAACAAAATCAAAGAAGGATTTAAGAGGTTGAATCCTTCAACAAAATCAGAGAAACAGGATTACAGGAATTGGGTTGAATCCTACAGGTAAGAGGTGGAAATTTAGAGTTGGTGGTAGTTAGTCCGTTTCTCTCTCTCTCTCTCTCTCTCTCTCTCCTCTCTCTCTCTCTCTCTCTCTCTCTCTCTCTCTCTCTCTCTCTCTCTCTCTCTCTCTCAAAGCAATGGTTTCTCTCTCTCCCAAAG